>JACGWL010000006.1:10548266-10822244 GCA_034509725.1 Sesamum angolense
ACTTAGCAAATTTACCATGCACTATTATGTGTTAAGACCTACCTCTGGGTCAAGTTTCGTCAGATTCTGAGACAGTTTTTATTTCGCTATTTTGCACGGTTTTATTAGAGAAAGTTTGCTTACCTATCTTACTAACTTGTAGTTATTTTCACTTAGCAAATTTACCATGCACTATTATGTGTTAAGACCTACCTCTGGGTCAAGTTTCGTCAGATTCTGAGACAGTTTTTATTTCGGTTTTGCACGGTTTTATTAGAGAAAGTTTGCTTACCTATCTTACTAACTTGTAGTTATTATTTCACTTAGCAAATTTACCATGCACTATTATGTGTTAAGACCTACCTCTGGGTCAAGTTTCGTCAGATTCTGAGACAGTTTTTATTTTCGCTATTTTGCACGGTTTTATTAGAGAAAGTTTGCTTACCTATCTTACTAACTTGTAGTTATTATTTCACTTAGCAAATTTACCATGCACTGTTATGTGTTAAGACCTACCTCTGGGTCAAGTTTCGTCAGATTCTGAGACAGTTTTTATCTATTTTGCACGGTTTTATTAGAGAAAGTTTGCTTACCTATCTTACTAACTTGTAGTTATTATTTCACTTAGCAAATTTACCATGCACTGTTATGTGTTAAGACCTACCTGGGTCAAGTTTCGTCAGATTCTGAGACAGTTTTTATTTCGGCTATTTTGCACGGTTTTATTAGAGAAAGTTTGCTTACCTATCTTACTAATTGTAGTTATTATTTCACTTAGCAAATTTACCATGCACTGTTATGTGTTAAGACCTACCTCTGGGTCAAGTTTCGTCAGATTCTGAGACAGTTTTTTTCGCTATTTTGCACGGTTTTATTAGAGAAAGTTTGCTTACCTATCTTACTAACTTGTAGTTATTATTTCACTTAGCAAATTTACCATGCACTGTTATGTGTTAAGACCTACCTCTGGGTCAAGTTTCGTCAGATTCTGAGACAGTTTTTATTTCGGTTTTGCACGGTTTTATTAGAGAAAGTTTGCTTACCTATCTTACTAACTTGTAGTTATTATTTCACTTAGCAAATTTACCATGCACTATTATGTGTTAAGACCTACCTCTGGGTCAAGTTTCGTCAGATTCTGAGACAGTTTTTATTTCGCTATTTTGCACGGTTTTATTAGAGAAAGTTTGCTTACCTATCTTACTAACTTCTAGTTATTATTTCACTTAGCAAATTTACCATGCACTGTTATGTGTTAAGACCTACCTCTGGGTCAAGTTTCGTCAGATTCTGAGACAGTTTTTATTTCGGCTATTTTGCACGGTTTTATTAGAAAAGTTTGCTTACCTATCTTACTAACTTGTAGTTATTATTTCACTTAGCAAATTTACCATGCACTGTTATGTGTTAAGACCTACCTCTGGGTCAAGTTTCGTCAGATTCTGAGACAGTTTTTTTTTCGGTTTTGCACGGTTTTATTAGAGAAAGTTTGCTTACCTATCTTACTAACTTGTAGTTATTATTTCACTTAGCAAATTTACCATGCACTGTTATGTGTTAAGACCTACCTCTGGGTCAAGTTTCGTCAGATTCTGAGACAGTTTTTATTTCGCTATTTTGCACGGTTTTATTAGAGAAAGTTTGCTTACCTATCTTACTAACTTGTAGTTATTATTTCACTTAGCAAATTTAATGCACTGTTATGTGTTAAGACCTACCTCTGGGTCAAGTTTCGTCAGATTCTGAGACAGTTTTTATTTCGGTTTTGCACGGTTTTATTAGAGAAAGTTTGCTTACCTATCTTACTAACTTGTAGTTATTATTTCACTTAGCAAATTTACCATGCACTGTTATGTGTTAAGACCTACCTCTGGGTCAAGTTTCGTCAGATTCTGAGACAGTTTTTATTTCCTTTTGCACGGTTTTATTAGAGAAAGTTTGCTTACCTATCTTACTAACTTGTAGTTATTATTTCACTTAGCAAATTTACCATGCACTGTTATGTGTTAAGACCTACCTCTGGGTCAAGTTTCGTCAGATTCTGAGACAGTTTTTATTTCGCTATTTTGCACGGTTTTATTAGAGAAAGTTTGCTTACCTATCTTACTAACTTGTAGTTATTATTTCACTTAGAAAATTTACCATGCACTGTTATGTGTTAAGACCTACCTCTGGGTCAAGTTTCGTCAGATTCTGAGACAGTTTTTTTCTATTTTGCACGGTTTTATTAGAGAAAGTTTGCTTACCTATCTTACTAACTTGTAGTTATTATTTCACTTAGCAAATTTACCATGCACTATTATGTGTTAAGACCTACTCTGGTCAAGTTTCGTCAGATTCTGAGACAGTTTTTATTTCGGCTATTTTGCACGGTTTTATTAGAGAAAGTTTGCTTACCTATCTTACTAATTTAGTTATTATTTCACTTAGCAAATTTACCATGCACTGTTATGTGTTAAGACTACTCTGGGTCAAGTTTCGTCAGATTCGAGATAATTTTTTATTTCAGCTATTTTTATTTTTATTAGAGAAAGTTTGCTTACTATCTTACTAACTTGTAGTTATTATTTCACTTAGCAAATTTACCATGCACTGTTTGTGTTAAGACCTACCTCTGGGTCAAGTTTCGTCAGATTCTGAGACAGTTTTTATTTCGGTTTTTGCACGATTTTATTAGAGAAAGTTTGCTTACCATCTTACTAACTTTAGTTATTTTTTCACTTAGAAAATTTACCATGCACTGTTATGTGTTAAGACCTACCTCAATTTCGTCAGATTTTGAGACAGTTTTTATTTCAGCTGTTTTTTTTTTTAAAGAAAAGTCTCCTATATTACTAACTCTTAACAAATTTACCACTATTATGTGTTAAGACCTACCTCTGGTCAAGTTTCGTCAGATTCTGATTTTTATTGTTTTGCACGGTTTTATTAGAGAAGTTTGCTTACCTATCTTACTAACTTTTAGTTATTATTTCACTTAGCAAATTTACCATGCACTATTATGTGTTAAGACCTACCTCTGGGTCAAGTTTCGTCAGATTCTGAGATAGTTTTTATTTCGGCTATTTTGCACGTTTTATTAGAGAAAGTTTGCTTACCTATCTTACTTAACTTGTAGTTATTATTTCACTTAGCAAATTTACCATGCACTTTGTGTTAAGACCTACCTCTGGGTCAAGTTTCGTCAGATTCTGAGACAGTTTTTATTTCGCTATTTTGCACGGTTTTATTAGAGAAAGTTTGCTTACCTATCTTACTAATTTTAGTTATTATTTCACTTAGCAATTTTACCATGCACTATTATGTTAAGACCTACCTCTGGGTCAAGTTTCGTCAGATTCGAGACAGTTTTTTATTTCGGTTTTGCACGGTTTTATTAGAGAAAGTTTGCTTACCTATCTTACTAACTTGTAGTTATTATTTCACTTAGCAAATTTACCATGCACTATTATGTGTTAAGACCTACCTCTGGGTCAAGTTTCGTCAGATTCTGAGACAGTTTTTATTTCGCTATTTTGCACGGTTTTATTAGAGAAAGTTTGCTTACCTATCTTACTAACTTTAGTTATTATTTCACTTAGCAAATTTACCATGCACTGTTATGTGTTAAGACCTACCTCTGGGTCAAGTTTCGTCAGATTCTGAGACAGTTTTTATTTCGCTATTTTGCACGGTTTTATTAGAGAAAGTTTGCTTACCTATCTTACTAATTGTAGTTATTATTTCACTTAGCAAATTTACCATGCACTGTTATGTGTTAAGACCTACCTCTGGGTCAAGTTTCGTCAGATTCTGAGACAGTTTTTTTTTTTCGGTTTTGCACGGTTTTATTAGAGAAAGTTTGCTTACCTATCTTACTAATTGTAGTTTATTTTTCACTTAGCAAATTTACCATGCACTGTTATGTGTTAAGACCTACCTCTGGGTCAAGTTTCGTCAGATTCTGAGACAGTTTTTATTTCGCTATTTTTGCACGGTTTTATTAGAGAAAGTTTGCTTACCTATCTTACTAACTTGTAGTTATTATTTCACTTAGCAAATTTACCATGCTATTATGTGTTAAGACCTACCTCTGGGTCAAGTTTCGTCAGATTCTGAGACAGTTTTTATTTCGGTTTTATTTTATTAGAGAAAGTTTGCTTACCTATCTTACTAACTTGTAGTTATTATTTCACTTAGCAAATTTACCATGCACTATTATGTGTTAAGACCTACCTCTGGGTCAAGTTTCGTCAGATTCTGAGACAGTTTTTATTTCGGTTTTTGCACGGTTTTATTAGAGAAAGTTTGTTACCTATCTTACTAACTTGTAGTTATATTTTCACTTAGAAAATTTATGCACTATTATGTGTTAAGACCTACCTCTGGGTCAAGTTTCGTCAGATTCTGAGACAGTTTTTATTTCGCTATTTTGCACGGTTTTATTAGAGAAAGTTTGCTTACCTATCTTACTAACTTGTAGTTATTATTTCACTTAGCAAATTTACCATGCACTATTATGTTTAAGACCTACCTCTGGGTCAAGTTTCGTCAGATTCTGAGACAGTTTTTTTTTTCAGCTGTTTTGCACGGTTTTATAGAGAAATTTGCTTACCTATCTTACTAACTTTTAGTTATTATTTCACTTAGCAAATTTACCATGCACTATTATGTGTTAAGACCTACCTCTGGGTCAAGTTTCGTCAGATTCTGAGACAGTTTTTATTTCAGCTGTTTTGCACGGTTTTATTAGAGAAAGTTTGCTTACCTATCTTACTAACTTGTAGTTGTTATTTCACTTAGCAAATTTACATGCATTATTATGTTAAGACCTACCTCCGGGTCAAGTTTCGTCTGATTCGAGATAGTTTTTATTTAGCTTTTTTTTGCATGGTTTTATTAAATAAAAATTTGCTTACACATCTTACTAACTTGTTGTTATTATTTCATTTAGCAAACATACCATTTAGTATTAAGGGTTATGACCTACCTTTGGGTCAAGTTTCGTCAGATTCTACGGCAGTTTTTATTTTAGCTTTTTTTACAGGGTTTTGTTAAATAAAAGTTTGCTTACAAATCTTACTAACTTTTAGTTATTATTTCAGTTAGCAAATTTACCATGGAGTATTAAGGGTTAAGACCTACCTTTGTGTGAAGTTTTGTCAGATTCTGAGACAGTTTTTATTTTAGCTGTTTTGCACGTTTTTATTAAAGAAACTTTGTTTACCTATCTTACTAACTTGTAGTTATTATTTTCCTTGGAAAATTTACCATGGAGATACATGGGTTAAGACCTGCCTTTAGGTCATGTTTCATCAAATTCTGAGACAGTTTTTATTTTAGTTGTTTTGTACGGTTTTATTAAAGAAAGTTTTTCTAGCTATCTTACTAACATGTAGTTAATATTTCGCTTAGAAAATTTACAACGGAGATGCAACTGTTAAAAACATACCTTTGGTTCTAGTTTCGTAAGATTCTGAGACCATTTTTATTTTAGCTATTTTACACGGTTTTATTAAAGAAAGTTTGGTTACCTATCTTACTAACTTGTAGTTTTTATTTCGCTTAGAAATTTATCATGGAGATGCAAAGGTTAAGACCTACCTTTGGGTCAAGTTTCGTCAGATTTTAAGACAGTTTTTTATTTAGTTGTTTTGCACGTTTTATTAAAGATAGTTCGTTTACCTATCTTACTAACTT
Organism: Sesamum angolense; assembly: GCA_034509725.1. Taxonomy (NCBI): domain Eukaryota; kingdom Viridiplantae; phylum Streptophyta; class Magnoliopsida; order Lamiales; family Pedaliaceae; genus Sesamum; species Sesamum angolense. Next base: position 10,553,925 of record JACGWL010000006.1, read on the forward strand.
ATAGTTATTATTTCACTTAGCAAATTTACCATGGAGTATTAAGGGTTAAGAACTACCTTTGGGTCTAGTTTCATCAGATTCTAAGACTGTTTTTATTTTAGCTTTTTTGCATGGTTTTGTTGAAGAAAGTTCGCTTACCTTTCTTACTAAGTTCGTGTCATCCTTCTTCCTTTTCTTGGGTTAAGGGGACAAATCCCTTGAGTGGTGTCTTGGATGGTTGCTTCAAATTTATTTGAGTCAACGGTAAAATTAGGTCCTTTGACAATTCAACTTTGATGGCGAATGAACCATTTTTTCTTGTGCTTGGAATACCGCATGGTTTTGAGTCTTTTGAAGGCAACCTCTCTTCCTTTCTTAGTATCCTCGATATAGTATTTAGTATCAGCAATGTTTGACTCAGCTTCAATAAAAGTTTTATTGTCGCTGAACACCCTTTTCACTACACCGTTACGGCAATATTTAAAGCATTTATGCCATATAGATGGAACTACGGCATTTTCATGTAACCAGGGGCAACAGAGAAGCATATTATACGAAGTTTTGGCGTCTGTAACAAGAGATAATACAGTCGAAATCATGTCCTCCATAGTCAATTGCATCCTTATATTGCCGACAGTCCTTTGTCCTCCTTGATTGAAGCCTTGAATTATGTGGCAGCTATTGGAGAGTTCATCTATGGGGATTCCTAGTTCTTTCAAAATCCGCAAAGGTAAAATATTGACTGTCGATCCTCCATCGATCAATATTCTGTTCACCTTTTGTTCACGTACATACCCAACAACAAACAAAGGACGATTATGAGGCTTAGACCCAAGAAGCAGATCTTCGTTAGTGAAAGTAATTGTGGACATGCAATCCTCAGCATCAAAGGTATCCTCCTTTACGAGTAATGGATTCTCATTGCTTATGGTATCATCCCCATGCGTGGTGTTACATGAATCCTTGTTGCCATTGAACTATCCACTCTTAACTGAAATGGCATTTGTTGTCCCGGAATCTTCCTCAAGAGAAATCTTACATTGGCGAGCCAATTGCATAACCTTGTCCTTAAACACGAAGTGGTCTTGTATTGTGTACCCATTTAAGCGGTGGTATTTGCAATATTTTAGATCATCTTTCTGTTCGACCTCTTCAGGTCGCTTCATTTCCAGCAGATCGATAAGATTAACCTCCAACAAGTCATCAAATATTCTAGAGATATCAGAGTCAACAAATAGATATTGTTTGGCTTGCATTTCCTTCAAAGTCAACTTTCTTTGTGGCCTCTCGTAAGGAACATTATTCTTTGGGGTGCCGCTGTTTTTTGTAGTTCTTTTGAGCTTGAATGGTGCAACATTCACGGTCATTGATTCCTTGAAAGGGTTTGCCCCCTTTATTTACTTCTTGTTTCTCCTTGGTTCTGCGAAGCTTCTAGATAGGTAGCCCTTCAACCCCACTGGCTGTCATACTCAACTCTATATCATGTGCTCGAGTGGTCAATGTTTCAAAGGATTTGGATAGAATTCCTTGGAGGATAAAGAGAAGTCCCCAATGCATCCCTTGAATACACATTTCGATCGCAGGAGCTTCAGATAGTCGATCTTTGCAATTAAGACTTAGATTCCTCCACTTATTGATATAATCAATGACCAATTCTTCTTTCCATTGGCGAGAATTTGTAAGCTCAACCATGCTAACAGTTCGCCGAGTGTTGTAGAAGTGATTGAGAAATTCTTACTCTAATTGTTCCCATCCATCAATTGAGTCAGCCTCCAAGTTAGTGTACCAATCAAATGCATTGCCTTTCATCGATCGAACAAACTGCTTGACTAAATGATCACCATAAGTTCCCGCGCTGTTACATGTTTGGATGAAATGAGACACATGCTGCTTGGGGTTGCCCTTACTATCAAATAGCTGAAACTTTGGTGGTTGATAACCCATTAGCATCTTCAAGTTGTTGATCTTGGAGTGAAAGGCTTGGAATTAGTAAGGATGACTTTGAGCTTCCCTCGATCTTGTTTATGATGGTTCTTTCAATGAAATCTTTTAGTTGGTCCATGGGAATCAATCCGTCAGAAGAAATTTGAAGCTCATTTGCATACTTACCTTTTTCAGTATAATGTTGTTTTACGGGCGCTTCTACTTAATCGTGAGCCTCAACTTTTTTTCCCATGACATGACTTGCGACAACATTATCTGCCTTGTTGATCAACCTAGCAATTTGTACATCTTGTTATTGGACATTCTTCATAAGTCCCTCAATGGCTCTTGTCAGACTTGCAAGTTGTTCCTCTATAGTTATAGCATTTGTCATCATAATCGGAGCCACATTTGTTGTGAATGAGTAGCTAGACACGGAGCGATGAGAGAATGGAGGAGATTTATTTGCATCACTTTTGCTTGCATAGCTAGGTAAGTGCAACTTTTTCTCGACGTACTCAGCGAGAGGAGAAATTTGGGAAGATTCTTTGAGCTTCTTTGACATGTTCCTCGTAGTAACATCGACACTCTTGGTACTTGAGTTTGAAGACTTTGATATGGTAAGTTTGGAATCTACTGAGTTCACAGATTTTCCTTGAGTATCCATTTGAATGTTTTTCTTCTTTGTTAAAGGGAAGAGATGAAGGGTAGAGAGGTCCCACTGGGTGTGCCAAAATTTATGAACGCTAATTTTATCGTATCTGAAAAATCAAAATACAATAAATTATCATAAATAAAAATATGTGGAATAAAATATCAATGTGAATACAATCTTTATTATATCTCTTGATTATTCCCTCCAAAATAAATCTTTGACAAATTTGACTAATTAAAAGGGGTAATCTCCACGTAAATCTCCTTTGGATTTGAATTTGAATTTCTATAACGTTTATTCTAGGGCTTTCGCTAGTAATCCCGAATTAAACGATATAGTCTTGAATGAAAATTTGGTTACTTGAAAGTGAATTTGCCACTTGGATCTTCTTGAGATGATATTTAAATATTTATAATGTTAATTCGAGGGATTAACGCCTGTAATCCCAAATTAAATGCTATAATTTGTGGCTCACCTTTGATGAAAGACTCAATCTTTGCTTTGAATGCCTTTGAATATCCTTGAGCTTTGAAGAACTGCGTAGAGAGAATTATTTGCAATCTTCCTTTGCTTCGTTCTTCGTTCTCTATCTCTGTGCGTTGAATGAGGGTGTAAGGACCCTTTATATAGGTGTCAAAGAGATAGAGTTGTGATACATTTAAACACCTTTTGTATTATCTCTTTGTAATTTAATTTAAATAAATAAATACATCAAATATTTGGAATGATATGATTGGTCAATTTGACATTATCTCTTTAATATTTGCATTTTTTAAGAAGATAAATAGAACCAATATTGTCTTGATTTGATTGGAGCGTACATGAAATTGCTCCACATGGCGCGGTCTGGTTGGCTGGAATATTTGACTACAAAGCATTATTTGATTGGCCAAAATACTTTATTTTGGCACTTGTCGGCCATTGATTTGATGACAAAATATATATTAAAATATCCGTTGAATTAACTATTTATACTTGGAATTAGTTTGGTATATTCTAAACTATAAATAGAAAATATTATAATTGATAAATAATATATTATATGATATTTATTATTATTTAATTGGATGCAAAATTAATTTGCCTACACGTGTTACGCCAAATTGTTCGACATAGGAACCTCTTTTCCCTATTCGACCAATGACTGTGGCCACACTTCATAGAGCGTAAACGCATCTCCACCACTGTCACGTTTTGACAGGGGACAGATCCTCTTCTTGAAACTCACCGTCCTCGCTACATACTCCGACTGCATGACCATGTCTGTGACACGATCACCTCTTGCACAGATCCAAGATACAGTCATCATGTGCACGTGACTACTGTAATTCCTCAAGTTTGAGGACTGCTCCCATACTATCAGAGCCGTGGATTCAAGTCATATCGATCAAGCCTTCACTTCCATATGCCAATCGACCAACTAAGATCGCACAGACGTCCTACGCTTGTTGTCGATGAAACACAACACTCATCTAATGAATGCGACTCTAAATGCAAGTCTCCATAGGACACTCGATGCGCATTCTCGATATCCTCAACTTGGAATATTTAAGACCCAACTCTTGGCAATTGATTTCATGACCCCATCTAATGCGCGGTCCAATTGTTGCATGGTCGTCAAAGTAGCCTGTGGGCTTTGTTGTGATGTTTGAGTAAATATAAACATACAGAATGAGCACAATAAATAAGATGTCAAATAGCGAACACGCATTTTATTTACTAAACAATATTACTTAAATAAGGATTGCTTGAATAGTTCCCAAAACAGTCAATCCAATTGACTTTTTGATCACCTATTTCAACAAATACCTCACTCAACAAGATACCGATTGAGTAACAGGACACATCAAGAAGATATTATCTTACTTGACTCATTGCTAGTATCCCAAAAATACTTAAAAGCATATACATATTTCTCATAAAATACTTGAAATAAAGAAACGTGGAACATGTGGAACCAATATTTTCAAGGGTTTGTTTATTTTAGTATTATAATATATAAATAAATATATATATATATATTATATATATATAACTAAAGTAAAAGATGTAATACAAAAAGGTGGCCACGACTCCTCAATTTTTATTTTTATTTTATTTTCTTTATGAAGTCCGTGACTTCAATTTTTTTATTTGAATTTATTATTTTTAGATTATTAATTTAAATAATTTATCAATTATAATTAATAATAAAAAAATAATCAATTTTTATAAATATTACAATAATTACTTATAAATGTTAAATGTGACCGTCCGTCCCACACGTTTTCTAAAAAAATAAAAAAAAAATAACAAGTTGTGGATGACCATCCACAAATTGCCACCAAAATTTTAATAAAAAAAAGTTTTATTTTTGTTATTCTATTTTTTTGTTTATTAAAATAAATAAGTCATTTCAAGACAACTTTATAATCAGCGCAAGGCCGTAGACAATAAATAATATTTATAATAGTTGATTGTATTTTTTAATATGTATTGCTAATTATAATTAGTAAAATATTTAAATTTATAATTATTAATTAAATGATTATAACATTAGTAAACTTATTATAATATTTTTGTTGTGTTATTTTTTAGGCTAAAATGCATAAAACCCCCCTGTGTTTTAAAAAGTCCGCTAAAAACCCCCTTCTATTTTAAAAATATGCTAAAAGCTCCCCTGTGTTTTTTAAATGTAGCTCAATCGCCCCTTTCCGTTAAATATAACTAACGGCGTTAACTTTTTTAAAAAATGACCGTCATACCCTTATTTAATATATATTATTTCGTATTTAATAACCGTTAGATTTGTATTGATTATATCAGAACCGTCAGATCTAATCAATTAATTTTAACCGTTTGATTTTAAATGTATCAAGAGCTGATATTTTATTACTTAAAAATATGTATTATAAAAAAGAAATTAATCCCCCAACCTATTCCCACCCAGCTGGCTACCACCCCCCCCTCCCCCCCCCTCCCCTAAATCACCGGCACCCCTACCCCCACCCCCAAATCACCGACACCGGCACCCCCACCCCCACCCCCAGCCCGCCGCCTCGTTGCGCCCCTCCTGCGCAACCCTTCCACCTCCATTCGCCGCGCCCCCCCCCCCCCCGCGCAACCCTCCCACCGCCACTCGAAATCTGGGCGACGCGACGTTGCCCTGAACAAGGAAGATGGCGGCGGCATCGCCTTCTACGGGCGACACCCAGACCCGCGACGGCGACGCCGTCGCCCAGACCATGGGGGTCTGGGCGTCGCATCGCCGTTGCTCTTTTTTGTGGATGGCCGCCGCCCCAGTTTTTTCTTTTTTTTTTAATTTTAATTATATTAATATATATATTTAGTTAATTAACACTAATTTTAAATAAATATAATAATTAATTAATATATTAAAAATTAAAAAATAATTTTAATAATTAAATATGTATTTTATTTAGTTAAAAATAATTTTATAAAATTATAATAATTATTATACTTAAATTGAATTAAATAGATATTTTAAATAATTAAAAATATTTCACAATTATATTTTTTAAATTTCAGTTTTTTTACAATTATAAAAATGATTTAAATTTAAATAATTTGATTTAATATTTCAATTTAATTATAAATTTCCAAAAATATATATAATTTTTTTCAAGTTTTTAGGTCAATATATTTAATTTATTTTTTAATAGATGAAAATGCAAAAGAATCACTCAAAACAAATAAAAATACATACATGTGAATATATAAATACCATGAGGGTATTTTAGTAAAAAACATTCAAAAATAAAGTCAAAATCAGTGAAAAAACATGCCCAAACGCACAAGGGCGCGTGTAATGCACCTTCCGTTAATTACTAACGTAAAGGGTGTTTTTTGCTGAGTTTTACAAAACACAGGGGGGGTTTAGCCTATTTCGAAAACACAAGGGGGTTTTTAGCTTTTTCAACAAAATACAGAGGGGTAAAATGCATTTTAGCCTATTTTTTATAATGTTGAAGTTGTTGGAATCTGTATTATATTGAGATGTCCCAAAATTTGAATTGGTCTACACACTATTTGTTGTATCTCTATTCGTTTTCGAAGCCAAACAATACCGACGCAATTGTGCGATGAAAGGTCACTTTTAATATTTGTATGTCATTATCGTAAATATTATAACAACTTATTGTATTTTTATTAATATATTTTTAAATTTATTATTAATTATAATTGATAAATTATTTAAATTAATAATTATCAAAAATAATAATAAATTTAATTTTAAAAAAATTAAAGCCACGGACGCTCATAGAGGAAATATAATAAAAAAAGATTGGGTAGTGTCCAGGTCTCGCCACCTTTTTATTACATCTTTTACTTTAGTTATATTTTATTTTTTTAATTATATTAAAATAAATTAACCTATTTTCAAGTGCACTTGAGGCTAATATATATTTATACTAATATAAAAAAAAAAGGGCTTCATATTTACAAACGGCGGTTAGTGACACCATCCTACCAATTTTTTGTAAAGTAAAAAATATTTTTCACTAATAAGATAACTAACATATTCCACTTTTCAAATTATTTATTAACTAATAAATTAGTTTTTCTTTTCTTTTCTTTTCAATATCATGTATTGATTGGTTTATTTTGATCTTATTTATAATATATTTTAAAATATAAAAAAATTATTATATGCACGCATGAACAGCGTGTCACAACGGCTAGTTTTTAAAAATGAAACTCGATTAGGGTGTTTATGCTTCATTTTTTTGAATTTTGCCTTGAAAAGACACGGAGCATCCTAAATTATATGTAATTCACCCTATAAAATACGAAATAACAAAATTAAACTTTTTATTTTTTAATCCCCATCTCTGATATTTTTTCATTTTTCCCCTCTCCTGTCAATTATTGTATTGTTTATTTTCCTAAGAGTAAATTACAAATGTCTCTCCTAATATTTGTCATAATTATAAATATCTCTTATTGTTTGAAAAATAAAATATCCCCCTCAAATGAAAAATAATTATGTAACCTTTAAACGATGAAGTAAAAATTACTATTTTACCCATGCTATAAAAATATTTGACAAAATGTAAAAATAATTGGAAATGGGTAAAATAAATATTTAGAGGGAATATTAGTTCATAAAAATATTTTAAAAAATTATAATATATATATAATTATGACTTATAATTTAAAAGGGTATTTTGGTCAATTCACGGTAAAAATTAATTGAAAATCTAACGGACTGGGTTGTTGTTAAGCGAACTTTAAAATCAAGAAGGTATTTTTAATTTTTCAAATAACGAGAAGTATTCGTAATTATATCAGACCTTAAGGAAAGTAGTTGTAATTTACCTTTTTTCTAAATTTCAAAATATTCTTCGTAAATACATTACATTAAATTCATGATAATTACCATATTCATTTATTTAAATTTTTAAAAAATCGCAATAAAAGAAATATAACAAAATATTTCATATATTATATTTAATTAATGCCATATAACCTATACTTATATATATATGAAGCATTTCTCAGTTACAAAATATTGTTTAGAACACCGCGATATCAATTTTTTAATAATATCCCTAATTTGATTATATTTTCTTTCTTTCTTTAATTCATTTTCTTAAAATATGTGATGTGTTAGTTTATATATATATATATATATATATAATATAATATATGTTAAGAAGTGAAAGATGAGTTATTATATACATACAAACAATGTGGCACAATGACTAATTATAAAAAAATATTAAGTAAATTTCTATTTTACTTGCACACACCATGGTCTGATACTATTAAATGCAAGGTTTTCAAACCCAGATCGGACCGGCCGGTTCGACCAGTCCGACCGGGAATCGGACTTAAGGTCGGTTTGGGTACATGCTTTAGAATCGGGGTGGTCAAACCCGGTGTGACTCGGTCAAAACCCAGCAAAATCGATAAAAATCGATCAACTCGGTGGACTTCAAAATCGATTTAAAAAAAAAAAAGAAAAAGAAATAAAGAGAGAGAAAGAGAAGAAGAAAGAAGACGTTGCGTGGGACTAGGGGTGCAAACGAGCTCGGCTCAAAATTTGAGCTCGAGCTCGAGCTCAAGCTCCCTTACTTGAGCTCGAGCTCGGCGAGCCCAGTAAAAAAGAGCTCGAGCTCGAGCAGTAGATTGTGTGCTCGAGCTCGAGCTCAATTGATACGAGTCGAGCTCGACTCGAGCTCAATTAATTATTTTTTCCTAAAATACTTAAATTTTAAGAAAATATGGACTATTGTACCATATGAAATATATTATTAAAAAATTTAAATATGAAACATGAAGAAAATATTTACAAAAAAACAAAAAGAAATACGATGAAATAAATTGATAATTATAAACATTCAGTTCAATCATTTAGCGAGTAACCTATTTACAAAAAATTATAAAAATATACTAAATTGTTGATTGAGCTTCTTTTTAGATAATATAAACTATAATACCATATTTTAATATCATCTAAAACTAAAATATGATATATGGACTAATAGCTTTAATATATAGTGAATAAGTGCATTTTGTTATAATGGATGGAAATTGTAACAATAAAATATATGCATTATATTACATATTTATCTAAATGTATTAAATTATTGATTAAGCTTGTTTTTAAATAATATAAAGCAAAATATCATATTTTAGTATCATCTAAACTAAAATATGATATTATGATATTCTGACTAGAAATTCTAATATATGATGAATTTTTAAAATAAATATGTTTTGTTGTAGTCAAAATTAAAATCATAACGATAAAATTCATATACATTATATTAAATGTATATTTACAAAAAAATATGAAAATATACTAAATTGTTGATTAAACTTCTTTTAGATAATATAAATTATAATACCATATTTGAATACCATCTAACACTAAAATATGAGATATGGACTAATAATTCTAATATATAGTGAATAACTGAATTTTGTTATAATGGATTGAGAATGAAAAATTTATATACATTATATTAATATTTATTTACAAAAAAATTATCGAAACGTACTAAATTATCTAATAAGCTTGTTTTTAGATAATATAAACTACAATAACATATTTTAATATTATCTAACACTAAAATATGTGACATGAACTAATAATTCTAATTGAAAATGAATTTTAAATATTTATTTACAAAAAAAAGTATCAAAACTTACTAAATTATTGCTTAAACTTATTTTTAAATAATTTAAATAGGAGATATATTGACTAATAATTCTAAATATATGATGAATTTTGAATATAAACTTGATACAATATTAAATATGCACTTAAATAATATATATATATATAATTAAAAAATAAAAAAAAAGGGAGCTCGCGAGCTCACGAACAAAACTCATAGGGCTTGAGCTCGAGCTCACCAAGCTCGAGCCGAGCAGGCGGCTTGCGAACTCGCGAGTCGGCTCGGCTCACCTTGCACCCCTACGTGGGATGATGGTGGCTAGTGGCTAGTGGCTGGTGGCTGGTGGCTGGTGGCGGGCGACGGCGTCGGATGGCGAGTGTTGAAAAAGGTAAGAAAGTTGGTGGTTGTGGGAGAAAAGAAGGAAAGAGGAGATGGAGGATAGGAGGAAGAAGAAGGAAATGGGAGATGGGAAAGATGGAAATGGAGGTGGTGAAGGAGAGAAGAAGAAGAAAATGGAGGTGGTGGAGGAGAAAAGAAGGAAAGGGGGTGGTGGAGGGTGGGGGTGAAGAAGGAAATGGGGTAGGTGGGGAGTGGAGAAGAAAAGGGGGTTGGTGGAAATAGAGATATATCATATATATATATAGAAGAAGGAAAGGGGTAGGTGGGGAGTGGAGAAGAAAAGGGGGTTGGTGGAAATATATATATATATATATTATATATATATATATTAGTTTATTGAGATATGTGTGTGTATATATATATGAACTAATATATATATAGTATATATAGTTTATTGGGATATGTATATAAATATATAAAAATTAATAATATATATATTAGCTAATTATTAGATTTTTTTATATCTCTTGTTATTTTTTTTGAAATTATTGTTATTATTTAATTAAATGAAATTTAATTTAAAATTTTTAAATTTAATTTAAAATTTTGAAAATTTTTTATTTAAATATATTTTATTTTTTATCTTAATCAATTAAAATATTGTGTGTATCAAATATTTATATATATATATATATATGCATATATATAATATAGTATATAATATATTGTATATATATATGAACTATCGGTTTTTTTACTACGGTCCAACCGGTCGGACCAGTGACCCAGTAACTTAACCGGTTCGATCTCCGGTCCGATTCTGAAAACATTGATTAAATGTTCTTTCCTGGTTTTCTCGATGGAAGTATAATTTTGATATAAGGTAAATTATTGTGGACTTTTTTAAAATTTGTTATAATCATAAATACTCATTTAATATTTAAAAAAAATCAAATATTTCTAAAATTAATGACGTCTAACAATTATTTGTTATGCGATATTAATTTCAGAAATATTTATTATTTTTTAAATAATGAGAAAGTAATTATAATGTTAAAATGCATAAAACCCCCTTGTGTTTTAAGAAGTCCTCTAAAACCCCTTCTTTAGTTTAAAAATAGGCTAACAACCCCCTTGTGTTTTTTAAATGTAGCTCAATTGCCCCTTTTCGTTAAATATATAACTAACGGCGTTAACTTTTTTACAAAATAACTGTTATACCCTTATTTAATATATATATATTTTATTTTAATAACTGTTAGATTTGTATTGATTATACCAGAATCGTTGGATTTTAAATGTATCAAGGACTGATATTTTATTGATTAAAAATATATATTATAAAAATATTAATCCCCCATCCCACCCAACTGGCTACCACCCCCCATCACTGACACCCCCAGCCCCAGCTCGCCGCTTCTCCCCATGCCCCCCCCCCCCCCCGCCAACCCTCCCCGCCTCCCGCCTTTGCTCGCCACCCAAAATCTGGGCGACGTGACGTCGTTGCTTTCTGCAGGTGACGCCCATAGCCCAATTTTTTCTTTTTTTTTTAAATTTTAATTATTAATTATATATATTTTAGTTAATTTGCACTAGTTTTAAATAATTATCATAATTAATTAAATATATTTATTTAATTAAAAAATAATTTAATAATTAAATATATTTTTATTTAGTTAAAAATAATTTTACAAAAATATATATTGATACTTAAATTAAATTAAATAGATATTTTAAATAATTAAAAAGATTTAACAATTATAATTTTTAAATTTCACTTTTTTACGATTATAAACATGATTTAAGTTTTTAAATATAATTTGATTTAATATTTCAATTTAAACTATAAATTTTCAAAAGAATATTTTTTTCAAGTGTTTTGGTAAATAAATTTAAAAAATATTTTATTTTTTAATAGATGAAAGTGCAAAAGAATCACTCAAAACAAATGAAAATACATACATGTGAATATATAAATACCATGAGGGTATTTTAGTACAAAACATCCAAAAATAAAGTCAAAATCAGTGAAAAAACATGCCTAAACGCACAAGAGGCGCGTGTAATCACATTTCGTTAATTATTAACGGAAATGGTGTTTTTTGCCGAGTTTTACAAAATATAAGGGGGTTTAGCCTATTTCGAAAACACATGGGGATTTTAGCTTTTTCAACAAAACAAAGGGGGTAAAACGCATTTTAGCCTAATTATAATTACGATAGATCTCATGGAGCCCATTATAAGTTACCCTTTTGATATACTAGCCATTGTGACAAACTGTCTTTGCGTGCATATACATAATTTTTGACATTTTAAAATATATTTTATAAGAATAAAAATATATAAATTCAATATATTAAATTTAAAAAAAAAGAAAGAAATTAAAAAAAATAATTTATTAATTAAAATAAAATTTAAAAACTTGAATAAATTAATAATATTATTAGTTTAGGGTATTTTTTATCACTTTATAAAAAAATCGGAACGACGATGTATGTTTAATTCTGTGATTAAGAAATTTAGTTTGGAGTTATTGTTTATTGTAGGTTGTTTGGTTTTTTGGCTCTGGTTTAGGGTTGTCAACGCCGAGCTTAACCATTTTTCGTTAGCTCGAGATCGAGCTCGATTGTATTGTTCAGGACTAGAGCTCCAGCTCGACGAGCTCTTATGGTTCGCGCTCGAGCTCGAGCTCAGCAAATCGAGCCTGCAGTACCCCAACAGAATCTCCCCTTCACATACCAAGTCAGAGACAGCAAACTCAAAATCACATACCAAAATCAACACAACACCACAAAAATTAAAGAACCATTCTCTCCTCATAGGCGCCGCCCACACGCACACAAGCCGACGGTGAGACCAAGGCAAACCTGTTCGAGATTCTTGCTTAGCCAACACAACATCAATCGTCTTCCTCGTTGCCGTTGATAGATATGGATTGGGGATTGCAATCGTTGATTTCGGCCTAGGGTTTTGCCTCTTAGGATTTGAATCTGGAAATTTGGGGAGAAAAAAAAAAAAAGGGCAGGGAAGAAACGAGAGAAATGAGAAGAGTGGGGCTTCGGGAAATCGAGAAGAAATCCTTGAACCGCCGGCGATGGAGCTCCGCCTCGCAACCACCCAAGTTCTGCTTCATTGTCTTGACTCTTGAGATCCTGAGAATGAGAAAGAGAAAGAAAGATCGTGATAAAGAAATAGAAGAAAGAGAGAGAGAATGGAAATTAAAATTGTGAGAAAGAAAGAATTAAAATTATATAATTATAAAATTTATATATTAAATATTATTATATTTTTTTTAAACATTAAAATTATTATATTTAATATAGAAAATATTAATTGTATATTAAATATATTAAATATTATTATTTTATATTAATATAGCAAATATTAAGTATATATTATAATATTTTAATTTATCTATACTATTATAAAAGAGAACCTTTTGAGCATATCAACTTTAGATTATCTCAATTTACTCTTCATTTCATTTTTTTCTTTTTAAAATGATTTAGTCAGATTAGTAATTTTAATTTTTTTAATAATTTAATAATTATTTTTTTTCAACCCACTACCCCACATTTCTATTTCTCCTAACTTCTCCATATTTATTGTAATTTATAATTATAATTTATTCTTTTAACAAATTTTTTTCTTATCATCTCACATCAAGTCTTTTTCATATGTTCGCGGGAACCGCGTGCGACTATATCTAATTGTTATAAATATAAACTACTAATTAGTTTAATAGTAATATAATCAGTAAAATATACTAAAAAATATATACTGAATAATTTAATATTGTAGAAAAGTATTTATTATCTAGAATAATACAATTGACATACATAAAAATATATTTATAGTTAAGATTTATATATGTTCACAATCTGTAATAAATTTGTATGTTCAGATTAACTATAATCTTACATTGTTGAACAACATGGGTTAATCGAACTTTCAAAATTCAGATCAAACCGTTAGATATAATCAAACTTACAGAAAAATACATCTGGTAAAGTTTTAGACTTATTGGGTATACAGATGTTGAGATATTATTTTCAGAACAAAAGAGTAATCATTCAAGACGATGTATCGTTGAATCAAGCTATTTGATTTTAAATCGTACCGTCTAATATGATCTAATGGACACAGACTTGTATATATTAAATTTTGGTATGAATCAAATGGCTGAATTTTAAGATATCGTAATTATTAATTAAGCTTTTGATCTCATTATATATTAATATTTATATATATATATATATAATAAAATAATAATAAAAATATTTAAAATTATTCAACCATCATTATTATTGTCATCATTATTTTTAGATTAATTTACAGGAATTACTAAATTTCGACATAAATTTTTAAGTAATAAAATAGATTGCATACTGTGTATTTTGAATAAAAAATCATAAGTGAATTACTTGTCAATTTAAAAAGTATAAGACATTATAAATATATATTAAAATAAAATATTAAATTCATATGTGTCATATTAAATAATTATTTTAAAAAGTATTAAAATTTACTAAATTATAATTAAGTTTGTTTTTATATAAACTATAAAGGTTAAATATATAAATAAAAAGTATCATAGTTTATTATCTAAAATAAAAATATATGATATTGATTAATAATTACAATATATGGTCAATTTTGAGTATAAAATTGATAAAGTATTGAATATGGAATTAAACATATAAAAATATAAAAAATATAAAAAAAATTCAAAAAAGGTGAAAAGCTCGCGAGCTTAACAAACAGACACAAACTAGCTCGAGCTGGCTCGAGTCAAGCTCAAAATCGAGCAATCGACTTGATTGCCACTCCTACTCTAGATTGATCGTTATATATAAATATCTCATCTCTTTATTTATCAAAAAGAGAAAAGAAAAAAACAAAAGATAGAGGATATAAATTTATGAGAATGGACGATAATTTTTTTTATGCAAGCAGAGCATATCGTTTTAGTACAAAAAAAATAGGTTTGTCAAAAATATATTTAATTAATGATAAAGTCAAACTTTATTAATTCATCCTGCATTTGAAATTTTTGTATCCTATATATCATCATTTTTTACTTTATTGATGTATTTAGTTGATGATTTGGAAATCCTTTCTGGGTTGTCTCAAACACCAATATGGATTTTTTTTTTCCTAAGTCTTTCTTTGTCAACATTATATCCTTTCTTTATTTTTATCTAACCTTTTGAATTAATTCAGATGATTGTTCTCCATATTTACTTTATACTTCAACAAGTGTTATGAGTGTACAAATTGTAAGTCCTTTATCATGAGAATGAAGATTGCAAGTCTAATGCTACTTTTATTTTTATTTTTATTTTTATTTTTATTTTCGAATTACATATTATTATTATTTTTATATTTTTATTATTTATAATTACTTTATCAATAATAAAAAAATAAATTCATTATGTTTCTTGTATTAAGGCAAGAAGCTAGGACCAGGTTTAATAACGAAAAGAGGCATAAGAATTTTAAACTTTTAGAATGCCAAAAAAAAAAACTAATTTACAAATAATTTATTTTAATTTAACGATGGAGTCAAGTAAAGAAGAAAAAAAAAAACATATTTCTCCATGATTGAAATGTGTAACATTCTTAACCTACATACATTTATATTATAATGGCCGTTTATATTCTACAAATATTATTTGAGAATGATATATTGATCATTAGTTGATTTTTGAGGTTTCTCTTTAATAATTTGAAATTATCAAGAGCCTTTCTCCATCAATAAAAAAGTAATACTTTATTTATCCATAAGAGTAAAATAAAAAAAAATCTCAACATATTTATTTTTATTTGGAAAAATAAGAAGTAAATTATATGGTAAAAAATTAATACATATATTACACTCAAATAAAAATTATGCACGCAGGGGATAATATGCAATTTTTCCCTCTAAATAATTATTGAGTTGTTGAATTGAATAACTACCCCGCCAGAGAAAAATGAAAAAAGAAAAAGGGAAAAAGTGTATTTGCAGGACGACGGCGTTTCGTCCAGGAACTGAACCCCCAGTCCCGCTCTTGGTTGCAGACGGCGTCCGATCTGAAAGCGAGCAAAGGATCTTTCGACTCATCAATGGAGGAGAAGCCCCAAATTCGAAGTAACACAAAGAAGCTAGGGTTTTGGAAATGGGCAATAGCTTCGGTCGTATTCAGACTAGTCCTCAGTTACTTCTCCAAAAATCTCAACCTCTCCTCTCGCCCCGAAGTCTCCACTCCGCTCACCAGCCTACGTCGCTGTACCATCTCTCTCTCTCTCTCTCTCTCTCTCTCTGTCCCTCTCTCTCTCTCTCTATATATATATATATGTGCGTGTGTGTGTGTGTGTGTCAGAGAGAGAGAGTGTGTGTTTCTTGAAGATTTTTGTTGAATTTTACTTCCTTTTGGTGATTTCGTGTTTGTGCCAAATTTGTAGTGGCGGAGGGCTACTGGCTAAAGCGATTATCAATGTCACCGTATTCTGGTTCGTATTCGGGAGCTGTTCTATTTATTTTGGTTTTGAGATTATTCATTGTTATTCAGTAATTATGGGTGTCACAAGCAGGTTCGATGTACCATGGATCGCCTTTATTGCTCTCGATTCTCGGTCCTCTTACTGTGAAAACGTAACTTTCCACATCCGTAATCAACAACTTTGAATAACTTCATGCGCTGTTTGCTTGGCAATGTTATGTGGCAATTGATTAATGAAATGGAATAATGCAGAATCGGAGGACAACCTAATCATCTATTGTGCAGGTATCAGCTCTCTATTTCTCTTTAATATCTTTATTATTATTATTCGTGTTCATTGATCCATGTTGCATGTTTTACTTAATTCTCAATGTGTGCAGTTAGGGATGATTACCATTCTTAACAAATTAAGATGGTCCCCTCTATAATTTCATTTATCATTTTCTGGATGATTAGAACATATATACTGAACGGTTATGTCTTGAATAGAAACAAGACCAAGTATGTACATGAAATATTTAGCGTGTATACTGCACCACCTGAGCAAATCCTCAAGTCCCACAAAGTGGTGCGTATCATCTGTTGACATAATTATGTGATAAATCCCATGTTACTGTCTATTCTTAATTGTTATGAGAACCATTTAATCCGTTATTTAGCAATTTCTACATTTTTTTTCCTTCTTCGTTTCAAGGTTCAATTTTTTCGGAGTTGGAGTATTTATTTTGGATTCTCGCACTAATGCCTGAGTGAAGCTTGTAAGAAAAGTCACTTTCTCCATGCATTGCAATCTTTTCATGTTATACCCACATCATTTGTCGCACATCTCTCAATACATGATGAGATGTCTTCATCTGGAAACTGACATGGCTCTCAGATGATTGATGCAAGTCACAAGATCTAATGTGCAACCAACACCTTTAAGAATTGATCAAGCTCTTTCTTTCCTCGCATCAAGTTTTTTAGTTGGGCATCCATTCTTTCAAGTATTCCCCATGCCAAATTTTCTATGGAGCTACCAAATATAAACTTACTACTATTATAAATGGCACAACCCTTTTATCCATGTACCAGGTGAGGGCATTTTTTTACTGCTCTCTTCTAATTTCTATCCTACAGTATTCAAAATTGCATATTAGATGCATATCTGTATTGTCATCCAACATCAATACTACTTAATTCTAAGGAAGCGGCATTTCCGTAGATAGTTGTCACAATGATAACAAAGTGGTGGCATCTATTGATAATATAAATGACTCAGATATATGGCACCAATTTACTACATGGTATTTTGAAAAATATTTTTGTCCTTCAGTATGTGACTGGGTTGAATTTTGCATAGACAATAAATTCCTATCCTTTTTGAAGGTCATCTATAAATTATGTTTGCTGCTCATACCTTCTTGTCCTTTATTTGGTAATATGTTCTTTGAATATCATTTAGCTGTGTAGAATATCAACATATTTTTGGAGATAGTCTGGTTTCTGTGTTTGCAGATCTTATCAGCGCAATTCTTATCCGTGCAACTGGACACAGTCTTGTGCGAGCACATGGTCACAATTTGAAATCATTGGGCCTTGATAAACTGTTCAAAGACATAGGTAATACTTGCTGTTACTAGAGCTCTGTTTTTCTTTTTTATGTACTTCTGCTCATCATGCTTTCTAGATACCTCTAGTAAAATGATGAATTTGCTTTCCTTTGTATCTAGAGATTCTGCCATCTGGAGATATTGCTGCTCTCGTGTATTTGTGGAACCCTTTCACAATTGTCTCTTGCGTTGGTTTTAATACATCACCTATTGAAAACCTCTTTGTGATCTTGTCTCTTTATGGAGCATCTGCAGGTATGAAGTGCTCAACCTTTCACTCCGCATGCATTCATTATGATAATGGACTTAAAAAGCCTTAATGGTTCTTTCTTGCCTATTGCTTTATATCTCTGTATTTTATAAGTGGTTCAGCTTTCTGTGTTTTAGTTAGATTTGCCATCACACATTTAATAAATTTGTTTAGTTGTTTTCCCTAAATACCTCCTGTCTCATTGATTCCTGTTTTCCTTTCCTTGCTCGTGCTAATATCAGCATATTATATCTGGCCTCATATGTTGTTTTCATTGATGATGAGTGTCTTCTGATTTCATAAACTTAGACCTAATTTACTGGAAAGTCATTATGCTCAACCATCATGCACTAGAAAACTCATGTCAAAATTTATGGTTTATGTACATTTAGGAATGGATAACCAAGTATTTGCATCATCAATCAGATGAGGTCTGCATTTTTGGTCACCGACAGCCTCCGGTGGAACATCAATGTAATTGAGGCTTGACGTCTGTTGCTTATGCTTCCCAGAAGCACTGTTACTAGTATTTTATGGTTTCAAATATCAATTCATTAATGACTGATTTCGATGCAATAACTTCATCTTGTCTTTCCAAAACATTTTTTTGGCAAGTAAATTCAAATTTAGTTTCCAAAAGGTCATGGCAGCAAATAAGTGGCGCGGTTTCTATGCAATTATAATACTTTTAAACCTGGAAGGTAAACGTAAATCCATCCTTCTCATTAGCTGCCCTCCTCTAGGAAGTCATCACCATAAATCTTGTCTTCTTTTATCCATTCTGTTTGAGTTTTGAGAAATTTACAACTGCAACTAGAGAAAGAAACCCTGGGTTAAGTTCATAGATATCCCTTTTATCCTTGTTCATGGTTTACCAAGGACACTGTACTGTATACATGCAAACATACATATATATATATATATGTGTTGCTAGCAATTATATCATCATATATTTCCTTTCTCCAAGATCGATCCCTTTCTTTCTGGTACATGCATTAATAATGCTTATTTCTTGATTTAATATCTACCAACAATTCTCGCTTGAATGTATTTAGATGATTAACAAAAAATTCTTGACCAATAATTTTGAGGATGAACAAGTACAATTTATATTAAATACCCACCTTTTAACCTCTTAACACCTTGAATAAAATTATGGTTCTTTAAGCATAAATGGAAGTTTGAATGTCCTGGTGTCTGTAGTATGTATTCTGTCAGGTAAATAGTTATGCCAAGTTTCCATTTAGATGTGCTTTCCGGGTTTGTGAACATTTTCTAAGACAGTGAAGTCTTATAAGATACTGAGAGATAAAGAACTATTGCTCATGGTTTGTCAAATGTGCAGCTAACTTATTTCTTGCAATGCACACAGGACTAATACCATTAGCAGCTTTTGGGTGGGTCATAGCATCACATTTGTCTCTTTATCCCTTGGTTCTAATCATACCGGTATGTTTTGAGGACGAAACTTATAATTGGCTTAAGAGTCTTTGTAAGTTCATACATGTGCCATAGAATTACTTTTTGTTTAATTTTTTCAATTCCAGGTGATCTTTTTATTGGGTTACGGTCTGGATGCACCCCCAAGAAAATTATTCGTTCAGAGTAATTCCCGAGTTGGAGAAGAGACAAGTTGATCATGTAGAACTCAAGTCAGAGGCTAATAAACCCTTAAAAACAACAATTTTCTCATGGCAGCCAGTCATTGTCTTCTTTTTGTGGGCATCCATATGGATACTGTACATGTTAATGTTGTGTGCTATTGAAATGAAAGAGCATGGTGGTCTTTGGGAGATGTTTAAGAGGTACAGCAGTAATAGCTCCATTTATTTTTAATTTTCCTCCAATTTCCCCAAATATATAAGTTTGAGGCACTAGTAATTTTATGCCTTCTGTGAGACCAGATGTGTTGGACTCTCGAAATTTTAATGCATAGAGAATCTTTATCTCCTCTTAAAATCAGTATAGCTAGTACTTGGATCTGTACCTGTACCTTTATGCACCGCATCCATTTCTTTAGCAGGAAATGTTGTCATTCATGCATTTTTTATTTGCTGGTAATTCTGGTATTTGCTTATGTTTGTTAACAATTAAAGTAACTGGTTTCAAACTGGGAAATCCTGATTTTATTGAATGCACTTAGATTCTCCTCAATGGGCATTACTGCAATTGCTGACTTAGTTTCCTTGTATTGATCTTTCCTCTTGCCATCTCAGGTTTTTTTTTGTGCATATTTAGTTGTGGGATTGGTTCCCTGAAATGATTTCTTGTACTTCTAACTCAAGAGGATCTGCACATCTAATTCTTATTATTATTGGTCTTCAATTGTAGCACTCCAATTGAACAGCGTGGAATTCAATGCTATCTTATGAGTCATTACAACTCAAAAGGACAAGAAATGTGCTGCTTATTTTTTTGTGCTTGACAAGTGTTGACTGGAAGATTCTTTTAGTGATTGAAATATTTTATTCTCTTTAAAAATTTTCTTATTACAAAACATTCTTGATTATACCTTGTCACTTTTTGAATTATTTTGTGTTCACCAGTTGGTCTCTGATGAAGATCTGCAACTTGATATATTTGCTTATCTGTTTTTTGAGCTGCATTAATTACTTTAATGCCATTCTGCAGGACATATGGTTTTATTCTTACTGTCAAAGATTTATCTCCTAATATAGGTGTCTTGTGGTAAGTGGCAAGTGACTGTTGTTACTTAAATATGTTTTACTTTGCATAGCTGTTTATCTTTTGCTACTTTCATAACATATCTGCCTTTTCATTTCAGGTACTTCTTCGCGGAAGTGTTTGATTTTTTCAGGAATTTTTTCCTGATAGTTTTTTCATGTGAACATTCTCTTCATGATATTGCCTTTGGCCATACGGCTAAATCATAGGCCATGCTTTTTGGTCTTTGTTTACTTGGCAATCTCTTCAATGCTAAAATCTTATCCTTCAGTGAGCTCCTTGTCTTTCTCTAAATTTCTAGAGTCTGCATGTTTTGATTTATATGACTGGAACTCAATGTCATCGAGACATCGCCTATTTTCTGTTTATATTACTTGTCTCGCTTAAATTACATCTGCTTAAAACAACATATATTGCTGTGAATTTTGTTAATATTTCTGAAGTGGAACGATTCACTCTTTTGAAAAGAATTAAGTTTGGGAACATGATATGACATATGTGTTTTTCTTTAGCATATAAGACTCGCACAGTGTGATAAATAACTGGTGAGAGAGTAACTTTTCCTGCTGAGCAATATCTACAAATAGTGGGGACAGTCTACCATCTGCAATGCTTACGTTTGACAAGAACTAAACCCTAGTTCTCAAAATTATATAATGCAAGTATGACATATTTGATCTATTTATGATAAGTTGTATCCAAATGGTTCTAGAGCATATCTAAGGTCTAAGCATTAGAAAATTGCAGTCACAACTGACAGTGACCTCCCAATGATTGTAGTTTAGTTTAATGGGTGCTGCTTGTAAATTATGGTAGGTGGAACACCTCCTAATTTCAGATCAGTTTGTAGCCAGTTGAATAAGGAAATAGAAGGAAAAATCATCAAAGAGGAATTTAAGTTGATTTGAGTGAGAGTTTGAAGTTGGACTTAGTTAGGCTTTCTATGTTTGGCTAATTATATTGGTGACCTGATTTAGTCCATTTCATTTATCAGGTTGGGGATTCAGCTTTATACTTGAGTTTACTGGTGCTATTTGTTAATGAGTTAGCAGGTATGTTGTCTCTCTCCGATGCCCTCTCTCTCCATGCTCGTGTGCCTTTGTTTTATTAGTTTGCTGATCAGACCTGACAACTCAGTGACATAGTCTATATTGCATGCAGAAATGCAATTTTCATTCTTCCTCTTTTGTGGATATGTTGGGGTTTCACTTTTAAGCCCTGTGATGCACAATCTGTGGATTTGGAGGGTATGCGCCTGTGTGCTTAGATGGATATCCATAAGCTTTCGTGGAATTCAATACCATGTCGGATATTAGATTAAGTATCTCTGACTTGTTAAACTTTTGCAGGGGACTGGGAATGCAAACTTTTACTTTGCAACTGCCATAGCATATGCTTGTTTTCAGGTTTATTCTTTCTCCTTTTGTTTTCTGACTTTAGTTATTTGATTGTTGAAAATCTACATCTTGACCAATCTTGACCAACTATGACACAAGAGATGTGACTATGTCCCATGTCTCTGATCTACATTTATGATGTGCATAAATCCAGTATGGGGACACTTACGTAATTAAACTAGCAATCTTATTAATATTGTCTGGTTGAGAGTTCGAAATAGGACTTTTTTATGCTAAACCTATAGGATTAATATGATTGACACAATTTTCCAATTAGCCATGGTTGTTGCAAGAGAAAAAGAAAAAGGTGGTGCCACAGCTATTTATTTTATTGTTGGTGTTGCATTAGGGTGGCCTTGTTTCCTGACAAGTTGGGTTTGAATTGACTTACTAATATTCCACTTGTGTTGGAGTTGCAATTGATATTGCAAAAACAAGAATAATTATTGTTTGTTTCCATTTTAATTGGGTTTTGCAAAGAAGGAATATTTTGCAAATATGCATGCATAGGATCATTTCAAGTGAATCACTGGAGGTTGTAGAGTAATTTCTTCTCTCCTCTTGTTCGTTCTTAAAAATATTGATCTCGTTCATCTCTTTCTTCATTCTTGCAGATCGTTCTTGTGGTTGAGAGTGTGAGTGCCATGCTTAACTATGATAGAAAGATCAGAAAATTATGCCATACTGCCAAAGTTTGAGATGCGTGTTGTTTTTAGATAAAGGGTATTTTGACTAGTTATTTGGTATTCGCTTCGCTTGAGCTGGCCTTGATGCTTGACAATAGTTTTTTGTGCGATAAACTGCTGGAGATAGTCTACTGTTTGATAAACTGGTGGGAGTTAAGTTTCCAATAGAAGATTATACAGATCACAGAGAATCCCTTGCAACATATTTCGAATTGTCCTTCAGATACATTCTAGCATAATCAGTACCGAATAGACTAGTGGGAAACTACATGTGATCAGAATGAATTTCAAGAGACCAGTAGGAAGTGTACCGAATAGAACACAAACTTTGCCATGAGACAATGGGTGAATTTTGTAGTCCTCCAGTTGGAGAACAACTGTCGGCGTTGGAACCTGCAGTAAGACTTGTGAACTGTTCTCTCTCTGTATGCAACTGCTCTCAGCTATCTAGTTTTATGAATTTGCGCTACTTTTGACGTGCTTTCAAGTGTTTGTGATCTTTGCACTATTGATGAAATTACTACTGTGTGTTAGGAACTAAATGATAGCATTTTCTTTAGCAATTTGAAATCAGTTTCTACATTCAAATACATCTTACTTGAACCTAAAAATTATGTTTGGATCTTAGTTTTTGGTGAGGAAAAGGAACATGGTCAGATAGTAGAGGACAAGGTTCTATTATTTGAAGCAATAGAATATCATCTTAGTAAAATTCAAGAACCAAATATATCATAAATGTTTTACTGACAGTTGACTCTGGTATTGTCGATTATGTTCATAAAGCAGAATCCTTCATTTCTCAAAATCTAGGGCCCATTTCGACTTTTTAGCAGTGTATTTCGTGTTCCTCAGCGATCTTATGGCTCTAATATATGTCATGAATGATCTTAAAAAGGTACTGCACTATCTTGCCATTCGAATAGTTACGTGTCTAAGTGGATTTCGAATTATTGAACAACTTTATTGTTACGTTCATAGCGCGTCAAATTTAACCAGTAAACTTAAAATTTCATTACTAACAATTATCTGAAGGGCATACAATACAACAAATTCCTGTAAGTAGTGCATCAAAATGAAGTGTATGCGTCTGCTTTATTCTGTTTGACCAAATAATGTGCTTGTGGTTCTACTTAATTGATGCAGCTCCAGTAGTAATTTTAAAATGCAATTGGACCAGCCTTTTACTGTGGGCTTCGCCAACTGTTTCTGTTTCATACTCCTAAAATTTCTAACTTGAAAGTGTTTTATACCGACGAAAGGTAATTAATTAAGTTGAAATTTGTCAACTATATCAAACCAAATTCGAAGTACCAGCAGTCTAATAATGGGACATTGAATGTTGAAGGCACAGAGCAATCGCCACATTTCAATTGAACTATACTTCAAAACCAACAATTAATTAAATCCCCACTTGTCATCTCTTTCTGATTAATTAAAAGATATGTTATGGAATCAGAAACAGGACAATGTGGCTCCATCAGATTCAACGGTACGTAGAAGTTGAAGTCAGTATATATCTCAAAGAGTTTTTCTTTTGCAAAAGGATTTAAAAATAATAATAAGAAGAAAAGCAGCAGCACATATTTTGACACGAAAAAATATTATAATTATCCAGAGTCGGTACCTATTAAACCCAAACAATGATGTGTGATTCATAGTAATATGACAGGACGATATATTTAATCAAAAGAAAAATTTACATTGGAAAAATACGAACAAAAGGCATTTTTATAATTATTATTGATGAATTGGTTACCATCATATACATTAATTATTAATATTGGATATGTATAACTAACTAATATCTATTATATTATGGACTATACATAACTACTGTTAAAACAACTAAAACCCATATATTGGTGAGATTCGGACTCATGATCAAAAGGTGATGGAGCTTCAATTTTATCAATTAAGTTAGGTGGCTTGAACAAACAATTTGCGCCTTAATGTACGTTCTTGGGAAGGTAAACATTGGAGTGACGTGATTTTTTTTTCTTTTTTTTTTTTTGTTGGGGTGAGGTGATGTTACTCATATAGCAAATACTCAATTTCATCATGGTATATCATTATACTAATTCATCTATAATTTCAATTTGATATATATGCATCAAGATTTCAAACTTATTGCACCTTCAAAATTTTTAATGTCTGAAACAATGCCTTGGTTGCCACAATTATTGGCCAATGGCCATACATGTGTTTTCAATTATTCATATCAGGAAACTGTTGAGTTGAAATTATATCATGTAGTTGGCATAAACACATTCATCCACACACACACACACACTCTCTCATATATATAAGGCATTAATACATACATTCTGACAGAACAAATAATAGAATGTAACGATATTAATCCTCAATAAAAGAAGAAAGCAACATGTGTTTTGCGACACCATTTTTCCTTTTAAGGGAAGGGACTAATAAATCAATATATAAGCAAGATTCACAATGATCAGTGCACTTCAGTAAACTATGACTATGAAATCACCTAAAAATTTCTATGTACTTTTCTATAAATCTCTTATTAGCTTACATTTGCAAAAGCAAGTAACAATTGAGTGGTTAAAAAAAAAAAAAAGCTCTCCCCACCTCTAGGTGGTTAAAAAAAAAAAAAAAAAGTAACATTGAGTGGTTCAACGCCTAAAACCAAGAGAAAATCAAGGCAGATCATGAAATTCTTGAATCCCATTGGAAAAAGCAAAAGATTCCTACTAAGAAATACTACTTGACATATGAAAATTTTTGTACCTAAATAACTTCATGGAATTGGAGTTGGAATATTTTTATAAACAAGTCAAGAATGTTTAATTTTCACCAACTTATATTCAATAAGGAACACTTAAATGTTCGTATTCAACGATAATAAATAGGAATATTGTGCAATGCACGTTATATCTTTCATCAATGTATTCTTTCATGTGAATCAATTTAACAAACACTCAAATATAAAACTTTTTCATCAAAAAAATTAAAGGAAACACCCAAAAATGCATTAGAAATTTCTCAACATGTGAAATTTCCAAGGCCTTAACCTTAGATCATGCTTTACAGGTGGTCCAGTACATTGTATCTGTGCATCATGAAGAGCTTGGGTGATTTGACTTCAAACCCACTTTTTATACTTTTTTTTGCAGAGGATATTTTTTTCAAGAAGCCTCAAAGGTATGAACTGATTGAGCTGTCATTATTCTGCAGTCCCTCTTAATGAAATCTTTGCAAACTGAGGCCATGCACGTATTAAGCAATCCACATTCGATAATAGTATAATGATATTGTTAGAAATAAAGACAACTTTTAGCATTGAAAAACCTTGAAGCAAACCACCGGAAGGAAATATCTTATAGGTGGTTAACTGCAGCATGTGGTGCAACGCGAGGGTCTAATTAAATACTAATGTTAACCATCCTTCTATGATGAACAAAGACTAGACTGGAAAAGGCCAAGAAAAAAATCAGACAAGAAATTTTACCAGGAAATTTCAGTTCAAATTCTGATGTTCCCTTTGACAACTTAAGGTCTAATCTGCACAATGAATCAAGGGCTTAATACAATGGAAGTAGCAGACACTTTCTTGATCAGCGTACGCATGTAACTCAAGGTCTCCAAATAGCATGATAATCTTGATCAAACAATAATATAGTGAAAATGAATAGTTAACTGTGGATAAATGGAAGCATGAACGCTAAAAATTAAAGGATGGTCATACATCATTATACACAGTAACTACATGTAATCAGTTGTTGAATGAGTTTAAGCCTGCGCCTTAAAGGGCTGGAGGGGTGGTATGTGTTGAATGGTGATAAACTTCAACTAACTTGCCTTACCTGCAAAGGCACGTTAGAAAAACTTTTATGAGATACAAATGAGATACAGTGGCTGTATGAAAATTGAAAACAGCATTTTAATATCAAATGCTGATCTGAATACATTCAAAATCGGATACGAGATAATGTACAGCAAAGAAGATCTAGGATGAGATTTGCAACTCATGAAAACAATGAATAGAGAGACTCAGACAGAGAGGAACTAGTATTGTGGCATCAGCACTTAAATAACAAAGTATTTAGCACAGATTTAGGGAATATTTGAGATATCCTTCAGATTCTAGTAATTTATGATTCATTGATTTTGCCAACTCTACTCACATAAGAAAAGAAAATAACAATTATATGTTCCAAATAAGGTTCTATTCTAGGTTTTACGACTCATCAAAGATGGAAAGAAATATGTGAGTGTATTACATGTGTTTGAGAGGAAGTATCCTGCAAGCTTCATTGTCATGCAAAGCTTTCTAAATGAACTTTATACCTGCGTTGACAATGGATAAGGAGGTTCTGTAGACAAAATTATTGTTGCTATTGTATCAGTCATTTGCCGCACTATGTATTTAAACCAACCAATTTCAGAAAAAACAAAGTGCAGCAACTTAAGAATTGTTATTCTAACCAGTTGCAAATTCTTCGCCTATCTATTTAATCTTTACTCAGCCATGGATATCAGATACACACCAGCAATTTCATTTGGATCTTGTCTCCTATATTCTACGAACTCCCTTTTCTGGCAAGGACAGGCCTATAAAGTTTCCTTCTCCTGGAAATTCATATTACTATATAAACATTCTCTTCAGAAATAATCCTTTACATTGTCTTTTGAGCTATCAACACCAATGTTTTCGGTGGTTTTCTGCATTGGAGGTGTTCTGGTTATCATCATCACTCACTTGCTTTATACTTGGTGGAATCCCAGGTGCAGTGGAGTCCTCCCACCAGGTTCGATGGGCTGCCCACTTGGGGAGACTCTTCAGTTCTTTGCTCCAAGCACCTCTTTTGATATTCCACCTTTTGTGAAGAAGAGGATCCAAAGGTAATGTTAACTAACATTCGTCCGAAGAGGCTCAAATAAGAATGACAATGCTGCCATTACATCAAAATCATCATCTTCTTCTTCCCAATCATCTGACACCTTTTGGCCATTTGCTTTCTAGATATGGGCCTATTTTCAAGACAAGTTTAGTGGGACGACCGGTCATAGTATCCACTGATGCAGATCTTAATTACTTCATCTTTCAACAAGAGGGACAGTTATTCCAAAGCTGGTATCCAGATAGCTTCACAGAAATATTTGGGAGGCAAAATGTAGTTCTTTGCATGGGTTCATGTACAAGTACCTTAAGAACATGGTGCTGAATTTGTTCGGTCCGGAAAGCCTAAAAAAGATGCTTCCAGAGGTTGAACAGGTATCGAAGCTGAACATAAGAAGGTGGTCAAGACAAACTTCTGTTGAAATGAAGGAAGCAACTGCACAGGTAAAAAGGAAACACCTTATCCTCATTAACTTCTCCCATGCCTTTTCTCTATAAACTTAACTAATGGTGAGTCAACGTCTCTTTTGCAGATGATATTTGACTTCACTGCGAAAAAGTTAATTAGTTATGATTCAGAAAAATCCTCTGATAATCTGAGGGAAAGTTTTGTAGCTTTCATACAGGGCTTAATCTCTTCCCATTGAACATTCCTGGAACGGCCTACAGCAAATGCTTACAGGTGTGTCCAAACAAGTATATCTTAAGCTTAATTATGTCACAACACATTGCATATCCTGGTTTAGATGGAAATATAGTTAGCTAATTCATTACTTTGATCAGGGAAGAAAGAAAGCAATGAAGACGCTGAAAACCATGCTACAAGAGAGGCGGGAAAGGCCACAAAAGATAGAAACTGACTTCTTTGATTATGTATTGGAAGAACTTGAACGAGAGGATACGTTACTCACAGAGGCAATTGCTCTGGATTTGATGTTCGTGTTACTCTTTGCCAGCTTTGAAACTACCTCCTTGGCACTCACTCTTGCAATCAAGTTTCTCGTCGACCATCCCCTGGCAATAAAAGAACTAACCGTGAGTGAAGATAAATTAACATAACGAAACAACTGCATCAACACAGGTTCTTTTCTTTCAGTTAACATGCCCTAAATATTTTACAGGAAGAACAAGAGGCTATTATTAGAAGAAGAGAAAATCCTGATTCTGGACTGACATGGGAGGAGTACAAATCGATGAAATTCACATTTCAGGTGAACCTATCAACATCACCTTTTCTGTTAAACGTTCAGTCATTATTTTACAAAATGTTCCATCTTCTAACAGAATAGACTTGCAGTTTATCCATGAAACAGTCAGATTGGCAAATATAGTTCCTGGAATTTTCAGAAAAGCATTGAGGGAAACAAATTTAAAGGTTAGAGTTCAAATATTAAATTAATTCCTTCTAAATAAACTCCATATTCATTTGGTCATAAATTGGTACAAATCCTTGTTGGTGCAGGATATACCATTCCAGCTGGTTGGGCAGTGATGGTATGTCCTCCAGCTGTACACTTGAACGCCGCCAGACATACAAATCCCCTTGACTTCAATCCTTGGAGATGGGAGGCAAGTATTTCAAAATAATCACAAAAGTATATTTGTGCTTTCTTCAAACCTGCTCTTAGTCATGGAAATATTGATGATCTACAGGTAATAGACACAAATGCTGCATCAAGAAACTTCATGGCCTTTGGAGGTGGTATGAGATTCTGTGTAGGAACAGATTTCACTAAGGTCCAGATGGCTGTCTTTCTTCATTGCTTGGTAACCAAGTACAAGTAAGAGCAAAAATTGAGTAAAATTTCTTAATCTATACATGAAGAGTTTAGAGAAGGCTTCTTTGCATCTATCAGGTGGGAAGCAATCAAAGGAGGAGACATTCTTCGGACTCCTGGTTTACAGTTTCCTAATTGTCATCACATTCATATCTCTGAAAAAGAGAAATAGAAGCAAGAAAGTCAGACAAGAATAGCGTACACAAGTCATTTGGGTCTCTAAAGGCATGATGAAATCAGCACTCTAGTTCAGCCTCTCCACTCCCAGCATCTAAAGGCATGATGAAATCAGCACTCTAGTTCAGCCTCTCCACTCCCAGCATCGATGCCCTGAAGCTGCCAGAGAATTCTTAGATTCAATGAAGTAATCAGCAAAAAGGACATAGCGATAACCTCCTTCCTCCATATTAACCAATTTGGGGATATTTTGATCAGAATGTGACAAAATTTTGGCTCTTACACATATCCACACACAAAAGGAGGTCTACGAAAACAAAGAAAAAGAAAAGGAGAAGAAGGTCGGAGGAAACACAACATACATCTTCCCTAAGTATAGCTGTTACTAGGATATAAGTGTTTCCAGTATTAGTCTTTTTTGTCCAAGTTCAATCATCAGAACATCTTCAAGATATTCTACTATGGGTTTTACACCCTCCACTGGTTTGGCGAAAGCGAGGAGGTGAGTGATTTTGCAAACGAAAATGGAGTATGATTAAGCCAAGAAATAGGTGTTTCAAACTATAACATCAAATACAGTTCTCTGATATGCTATTCTCTCCATTTTGCACTCATGATATAATCCAAGATGGAATTCTTGTTTCTTAAATATTCATCTTGTCCTCACTGCTGGCCCCCTGTGCCTGTCAGAGGCTTTTATCCTTTTCTTCTTCTATGATGTCTAGATCTGTTGTCCTCTCCTCTACACAAGTGAGCTTGCCCTGAGATGCCCAAGTCCTTGACTCTTCCCTGCTTATGCCTGTCCTTATGAACATGGTGAAGATAATAATGATAATCACTTTCCGCTGTTCTGCTGTTGTGCCAGTGCTGACTGACATTATTCCGCTTCCTTTGTGCATCATGCTTGTGATGCCTCTTTTCATGCCTATGAATTTTCTTCATGCGGATGAGTGAAAGGTCAGCATCTCTGGCATGCTTCCATATGTCTCCACGTTTCTCCTCGGAAGTCCATATGTGATCCTCCCACCAGTCATATATAGGATCAAAAAGTCCTTTTTGATGTAAAAGCCAAAGTAGCAGAATAGCTTAACACAGAAAGAAGAGACATCAATTACACTACTACCCTCTAAAATCAAGATACCAATTCATGCATCAGAAAATTCAAACAAAGCATGCACCTGTTGGAAAGATTGCTAAAAATAGACCAAACATCAAAATCCAACTCATGCAGATATATTGTATATGACAGCTGAAGTCAAAAAATCGAGAGCATCTCCTTCTGCTTAGCACAAGAATCACAGGAACACTGTCAGATATCAACTTGAAATCATAGCGTTAAATTTGCTGATACATGAATCTGTTTTTCTGCAGGCATCCTTTTGTATTCATGTCACAGAGTTGGTGGCAAAAGTATATTTTACTACTTATAGAAACTACCTTCCTGAAACCCAAAAATTAATACTCTCCCAGTTATGAGAAATATGACAAATAGAAAAAAAAGCATGTATCAATATTGGAGATGGGTAGGAAAAGTTATCCAACAATATTTCCCTTTATATCATAAGGTCCAAGTAATCCATCCATCGAGAAAATGAACATGCATGCATAGATACATATATATGTGTGTATAACCTTTTTCGTGAAGAACCAGCACAAAAATTCGTAGTTAAGATGAGTTCCAGAATTTCAATGATTGCATCTCTCTTCCTAGAGGAAAATACAGTACCTGCAACTTTTTCCAGTTATGAAATCCGCCAAGCCAGCCCAAAGCTTGTTCCACATCTCTTCAATGGATTCAAAGAAACCATTTATGGTCTTTGGAGGTTGGAAAGGAATCTGAATAGGCACCAGATTGATGTGGTTCAATTGGAAAATGTGAATAGAACCTTTTATTTTATGGAACACAAAAATCACTCTGACATGTAAATTTTATACACAATAAATTCAAGCAGTCAGCAGTCGTTCATCCAAGATCTTATGTATATGAAATTCCAAATAAGTTGGTGTTCCATAATCTTCCAATCAAAACTATGTTCACTTTTACTAGTGAATATGAAAAAGAATACCACTCTACTTAAGACAACCAACAGCCTAATAATGATCCTTTCATAGAAGCAGGCAGCAAGTCAACATTTGATTGTGAAGAAAGTCACCGATTACTGGTAAAAAGAATAGCTTATGTCACCGGGTCCGTTTCCATAATCTTCCTATGCAAACAATGTTCAATTTTACTAGTGTCTAGTGACTATGAAATAGAATACCACTCTACTTAAGACAACCAACAGCCTTACAATGATCCTTTCATAGAACCAGCTGCTCAACATTTGGTTGTGAAGAAATTCACCAATTACTGCTAAAAAGAATAGCTTATGTCACCGGGTCCATTTCCATAATCTTTCTATGCAAACAATGTTCACTTTTACTAGTGTCTAGTGACTATGGAAATAAGTACCAGTCGACTTAAGACAACCAACAGCCATTATTGACTTAGCCACTTGTACTGCAATATCTGGTATCCAAGCACACTCCTAGTTAAGTATTCTGCATCTCTCTGAGACCATTTTGTTGTGAACTTAATTTTCTTCTGGAACTCATCTAAGAGTGGAGAAGCTTAATTCATTTAATTAATTGTTTTTAGTTTTCAAATTTCATTTGATTTCAAGTGAGTAATCAAGTGATTTGATACTATATCATGGACAAACCTGGGATCCATTTTCAAGAACAGTAGCTGTAGTTGTAAATTGACACTCTGCTCTATCAACTTCACTGAAATCAGAGTCTTTCAATATGGCTGCAATAGGTTAGTCAGAGGATTTTATTCAATACAATTTCAGTTCCATATAATTCTGGAAATAGGGACCAGGAAAGCAAAGGACTAAACAATTAATCAGAATCAATACATAATTATACTGCACATGCATATCTTGCAGCTTGATCAGTCGTTGGATAGAGTTTGAATGACCGAGTAATTACTTCTTGTGGCTTCATAATGTAAAATTGTTCCTGCACTATCACAGTAATAAGATGTATTACCAGTGGTGTTGCCATGCTCTACAACAGTAAACAGTTTTATCCCTACAGTGGGATACAACAGTTTTAAATAGTTACCTCCATTTGGCTGACACCAGATGAGCAATCAAACTGCAACAGAGTCATAAGTATGATCTAAGCATAGGGATATTAAATCCCACCTTTCACAAATTAATCAAACTTAGAAACTAATTTTTAACCAAGATACCTCAATGAATTTGAATTCAGAAATTATTAGTTTAACATAACATATAGCTAGAAGCACCCATAAAGAAATTATTAGTTTAACATAACATATAGCTTATTCTGGATATCTACTACAGATCTACACATTTTTCAAACACAAAGCTTACAGTAAGGCTGTAGGATGCTTCGACTTCACCAATATTTTTTGTAGTAATTCTAGCAGTCCCAAATTGTGTCAGAGCTTCAAAAGTCGGCACTGTGATACCTAAAATTTTCCCTGGGCTCCTGCAAGAATACGAGTCAGTCTTTATAACTTATTACTGAACATAATGTACAAGGTCAAAAAAATTATTTAAGATTTATAAGTGTGAAAGATGAAATGACATATAATGCTCCTCCTCCTCTTTATACTATTTTTTCCCTTTTCTATTAGAAAGAGAAAAATAACAAAGATCCAAACTTGATGGATGACTACGAAACCAAGTAATGTGATTACTTTTCCTTTTCCAACCTTAAAAATCTCTATTCTTTTTCACAAATGCGATAGACAACGATTGAAAGTGATGGAAATGATGGAGTTACAAACAATGACTGCAGAAACCTTTGAATGTAAGTGAATTTATAATCTGATTGATTCAGTTATTAGCACAAAAACCATACTTTTTTGTGTATGTGTGAGAGAAAGACAGACAGACAGAGGACGAAGCATTATGATGCCTTTAAATGAGAAAGCAATAAGAAAACACAAAACAAAAGCTTCATTTGGAAAGTTGAGGTTAACCTTTGATACACATATTCTATATCATCAGCTCTCAATTCCACCAAAAGGTTTGTGTTAAGAACTTCTGTGATCCCTATCGAAAATGCATGACTTCCAGCATTCTGCAGATGCACTCAAATGATTAGGCATTCAATAACATTCTAGATATTCTGAAACTTATTTAAATCCCTTAAACATAACTGGATGTTGATTTATCCTTTCAAACCTCCCTTGCACACAATAAAGAGGAACCTGATTCCGACTAATTCTGTTCTGGTCCGCCTGAAAATAGAAAAGATATCCTGTCAGATGGATTACAACACTTGCAAATCTCTGCCAATATCAAAAGCCAAAAAGCACAGTGATTAGTAATTAAAATGTAAATAAGCAAGAGAAGAAAAATTTTAAAAGCGTCTCCAGATCTGAAAATGTTATTGGTATGGGATTTGGCAACTATTTCAACTTCTACAGAACTTGAGCAACTGTAATATTGTTTCCTAAGATCATAATTAATACTTGCAAACTAATAAGCATAACCAAATAAAAGAAGGCTAGGAGATATACCATTAACAAACAGAAATTTACAATAAGATATCCAAACGCAAATCCACACATCAAGAAGTTAAGCATTGTTTAGAACTAAAGGTTCAGTCAATTCACTAACATCCCAAAAGTTCCACAGTTGATTATGCAAGCAACTCCAAAATGGTGCAGCACAAAAGTCTGGCTGCATGTTAAAAGCCTCACTGCCAACACCGATTTTGTTGCATTCAAGACCATCCAGCGTAAACCTGACTCTTTCAAGGAGCATCCACATCGAAAAGTTGCTTCCAAGATTTTGTGGTTGACCTGGAGGCCTTGAATAAGAAGAGAAACTAAGTGCTCCTTCATGAAACTCCATAAACAAGTTAAATTATAATCCATTTCTCAATAGCTCGTAGAACCAGCTGATGAGAAATCATAAGGCAATTTCGGTGAATTATAGACTTGGCACCTTAAAAATTCAATGAAGGTATATAACTACCAGCACTAAAAATGATACCTGTCTAGGAATAACAAGGTAGAAATCATCAAATGATGGAATATCAGAGTATCCAACATAATCCCCAACCATGTTCACCCTCAAAAATTTATCCCTTGATATTGCAGTCCTATTTTCAGGCCCCACTATCACTTCCTGCCAAACTTTCCCAGATTAGAGTCAGAAAAAAACTTCCAATATGATAATTTCACAATAGGCAAATAAATAAAGCACCATCTTATGTGTAACAATTTTATTTTCATTTATATTCACTAGGATTACTACATATAGAGGGAAAGCATATTCATCTTATTTCACTCGTATTACCATGATATTCAGTAAAAAAATATTCCAAAGGAAGTTGATACCAGAGAAGTCATCAAATGCTTGACGTAAGTCTGTCACAGTTCCATGGAGTCGATACACAATAGTATGGAAGTATTTTTAGGATTCTTATCTAATTTGTATCTCCAATCACTACCGTTGCTTTAGGTCAAAGAGGCCTCAGAGAAGGCAAGATAAAATGTGAACAGTTAAAAAGCCTTTCCCCCTGGTCTTCTTCAAGTTTATTTGCATGGAGTATAAAGAAACGAATAATCTTAGCTCTTCACTGTGAAGAATTTTGTTTAAGACAATAATTCGAACGTATATGGTAGCCTCATAGGTCAAGCACAAAAATGATACGGGAGATATCCTGTAGTTGCACGAGTAGCTTCCGATATAAATCAAATCCCTTTTCCACAATTTTAATTACAAAGAGAAAATGAATGCTTCATAAAAATTTTCTGCATCATCACTACAAAAGAAATTTTCAAATATTATTCGACATATAAAACAGCAAACAAAGAATGACAGGAAAGGGTACCAAAGAGACAGACAATTATGTAAGGCGTAGACCTTGAAAGTTATATTTACAAAGTGGCTTACCGATGTTTTTGATCTTGTCTTAATCTCAATTCTAATACTAAATCCAATGGACCGCTGTCCAATACCGAAGACATGGAACCTAGCAGATGATATTAGATAAGTTAAAGCAAAGAAAAACAACAGATATAACAAACGTCATTAACCAGTAATAACATTATCAAGAATCAAATGGAAAATGGATAAATCATAATGAGTCGTTCAAACTCTAAAATCTGTTCATGAAAGTGCTTTCTCTTGACAAGCTACGACAATACAAAAGGATTTTTAAAGCAAAACCTCCGTGACTTTTAGCTTAACAACTAGCAAAGATGTTAGTTTATTCTTAGTACTAAACCACATATAATAAGAGCATTTATGCACCGTAAATTCAGAAACCAAGTTAACATAGTTTGACATAGCATGTCTTGGTTATTGGACTTCCGTATCAGACATAAACTTGGCAAAAGCGATCACAGAAAGGAAAGGATACCTTACCAATCATCTGTAAAACGAAGACAGTGTGCTGTATTTGCCTTCCCTTTCATCAACTTGTCAACTAAATAACCAAAATTGTAAGTCATACTGCATTTTCACAACCATTATGGTGCAATACAGATGAGTTCGTAATGGTTCAGTAAACTTACAAAAGTTTCCACAAGATGATGGGACCCTGCGCTGGTCTCCGCAAGGACAGCAAGTAGGCTATGCAGAGAATAGAAAACAAGTATCTTATGAAGGGTATCAAATGGATCCAAACCTTAAGAGAGTATCCATCATGTTGGAATAATCCAAATCTATGTAACTAAATTTGTCGATCAGTAAAAGATTATTCAGTATGCAGTTTGGAAAACAAAAAACAAGAACCAACTATACATGTTTCCATGTGGAGAAATAATCAGCATGAACCTTTCATATACTTAATGTTTCAGACATTAAAATTCTTCCAAGCAGTGTCCTTGAGGAGGTTAAGGTCCTTGGAGCCAAGACTTCGACTTTGAGGTTTTATTTTCTATTATATAAATATGCTTTACTATGTAAATAAAAATATCTTGTGCCAGAACTTTAGCTCACTAAACTGGAAATATAATATTTTTGTATGCAGCTTACTTCTCAAGACAGTAGTCTTGGGATATAATGGTTCAATAAATTCAGAGTAGCAAACCATCTGGGTACTCTTACAATATAAACTATAGAGATAGACTAACTTCATCCAGTAAGATTCTTGTTGGTATAAATTGTTCATTCAGGTCTACCGGTTCACATAAAAGTAGATGAGAATGCTCAACATTTGAAGGAAATGAGAAACTACAATGAAGCCATGACTCTTTACTCTGAAGATAAAGAATTACTTAAAGATACTTGATAACTAGGGATGTTGTGTGTAGCATCTATTTGCTTCGAAATATAATGATTTTCTTCTATTTCAACAATTTGGTGATGAAATTTCTCTTTTTCAATTCTCAATTTCAGGAAACTTAACACACAATAATATAACTAATTTATGTTGACTGTACCAAAAGAAACAATAGCTCATTCTCTGAAATTTATGATTGAGGATGAGAGATAAGGTGATTATCAGTATGAATTGAGGCTGAATATTTTCAACTGTTACCTGAGTATGCTCAATGATGTGACCGTTCCATCTCGCAACCTGCAAAACAAATTAAGCCAGAAGTAGACAACCAGAAAAGTGAAACATTTATATCTGAATTTTCAGGAGCAATAAGAACGCAGAACATATAATATAGTTTCGAAGAAGAGGCAAAATACACAAAGTGCAAAGCTTAACACATTAGTTAAAGAGTAGATGTTCAAACTATTCTTCCTGATAGACTTACTCAGTGAATCAGGAAAATGAAAAGCTTTGTGTCAAACAATTCCCGTGAAGACCAGAAAAGAATTGCTGAAACAGCACTTTTTAGGGAGAAAAAAGGTCAGAGAGTGTGTACAAACAGGGCACATTTGGATGCACTCAATTTTTCAAACTGAAAGAACAGGGGAAAGAACCAAATAAAGGAGCCTCTGTTAGCAGTATTCTTATGAAATCCATTCCTAAATGTTACAAAGTATGAGATTTGTTAGTTCATGAATTTCGAGATATTTTTAAGTGTTCCAGGTTTGATGATATTGTACACAAAGAAAAGGATATCCAGTTTTTTGTGTTTCCTAAGTACTGAAGTCCTGGTAGGGTTGGCAATTGCCATTTTTCGGGTTCGGGGCGGGTCTGGGGCAGCTAAAACCTGCCCGGCCGGGTCCGGGCCGGGTTACGAGTCCTATCTCGAACCCGCCCCATTGGACCCGGCCCGGCCCCGGTCCAACCCGCCTCTTTTTATTGTATATATTAATATATACAATATATTTTAAATAAAATTATCTTATTATATATATATGAATCCTAAATAATTTTTGCTTATACCCAAATATATAAAATACAAAAATAAAAAATTAGTTGATAAAAATTTAATAATTTAGATGAACGTACTTTTTTTCTTATCCAATTCATTTTAAATTGAAAATTATATTAAAATATTTAAATCTAAATTGATATTATTTCTTAGAAAAATATTAATTTAATATATTCTTTGTATAAATTAATTAGGCCGGGACGGGGTTAATTTTTTGCATGGCGAGGCGAGGGGGCGGGTTATGGGGCTGGAAAAAATTAAATGAGGCGGTCTGATACGGATCCAGACGGGGAGGGCGGGTTATGGGGCTGGCAAAAATTAAATGGGGCGGGTCTGGTACGGGTCCAGGGGGAGAGGTGGGTTACGGTCTGGCAAAAATTAAATGGGGCGGGTCTTGAATCCGGGCGAACCCGTCCCCGCCCATTGCCATCACTAAGTCCTGGGTGGATTAGTTCATAAATCTTAATGGCTTCATCAAATACTAGCTTTACATTTAGAATGCCCCGAGGATTCTCTTAAAAGTGACACATTGAGAGAACATTCCACATCAAACACTGGATAGTCATCCAAATATTGTCATGTATACGTATCAGATGATCAAACCCCTAACTTACATGAAATGATTTCCCCAGTCCACTTATTGGTTTGACACTTTCAGTTATAACTATTGATCTAAATTCAAACTTTGTTCCACTATCAAACTGTAATTTGTTATTATTTTCCACAACTACATTCGCTTGGTTTTGTGTAACATGCTAGACCGTCTTTGTTGAGTTCCCTTGATTAATTTATTTAGATGTGCCTTAACAATTTATATATTGCTCTAATTATTATTATAGCAATCAGAATATTTACAAGTAATCTGATCATGGTTACATGAAATTATTTATGTTCTGCTCAAAACGTTGATAGCGTGGCAGCTATTTATGTATAACTAATCTAATTTTGATTTAATCAAAGATTCTGATCAGGTTATATGTATGAAAAGGAAATTTGATGGAAAACTCAATGTTGGTCAAAGGCATGTGTCAAAACAGAAGATAACTTGAAAACAACATAATTTAGCATTGGTAGAATCTTGAAGGTACAGATTGCAACTTATGTAAATACTAGTTACAATTGAAAGTTATTTAGAGTATTTAAAAGTTAATGATAATGAGAAACTAAAATCATCTTAAAACCTATTTATGAGAAATTACAACAACTATCCCTGCAGTTAGGTTTAATTATTTGAACACTCTAACACAAATAAGTACTGAGTTAAGGGCAAAATTTAAATTTCAAAAGTACTTTGTTGTCATTAATGGTTGTTAACAACCATGGTATAAAGAGGATTTCTAGCATGTCTAATATCAGGGAATTTAAATATCATTTTTCAAATAGTAGAGACATTATATAATTAGACCTAACTTCAAGAGATGTTAAGGACATTTACCGTAAACGAAATGATAAATGGGGAAAAGACACATCAGAAAGTTTACTTGCCTCTCAAAAATTTTAACAACATCTGCTCCAGCTTCAGGCTCACATTTTCGTGTTTTAACATAAAATTCTTGGGGTTTATAAGCGACATCCTGCAAGAGAAATTTATGTAATCAATTCTCTGTTAAATGGAACTGAATGCCAAAGAAGTTTTCAAACAAATAAGCGAGTCAGCAACAGTTTGTCATGCACTTCCGTTAGTTTCTATCAAGTAATTCTTGCACAAACTATCCAGTACGAACCCCCATATTTGGAGCATCCTGATATGGGACTTAAGGGAGCTTTGTTTTGTTTGTTCAAGTCTATATGTTTCAGACGTTTAAGCATAAATCAAACAGTACATTTGATTGAAATACATTCTCCACAACCTCAGGCATTTCAAACATTTGGTTTTAATAAAAATATATACATTTTAAACCAAAAAGTTTACCTTATTATTTACCTGGAACGTGTACCACTTCATAAATAATACAATAAGACAGCATAGCAAACAAAATATTAGCCTTAATGCCCAACATTTTCCAATATTTAAATGTAGGCAGAAAAATGTATTTAGAGGAAAAATCAACATATCCAGCCTAAACTGAAATTATCACCGGGGAGCCCCACTTCCCTCCAAAAAATAAACAAGATAAACAGATAAAGAAATGCATAAACGAACCAATTGATGGATGAACTAAAGGAGAATGCTACATACTCGTATGTATGTCAATTCGTACAATGCATAAGCCGCAGATTTATTAATAGTTATCACTGGAGGAACTCGTAGAGTACGCATGTGGCTGGTAGAATTCTCCTCCGCTTCTACTACCTCCGCCACCATCGACGCCTCCCCCACCACTCTACAACACACCGGAGAAAAGTTGACCCAATCCAACATACATTTAAAGCAACGAAAACCAAAATAAACAGACGAAAGACACACAGTCACACGTACTGATTCACTGGGGACAGCCAAGTCGAGAACAATCTTCGAAGTGCAGTTAAGCCCATCGGATTCTGAGACCTTTTCGCATTTTTTGACTTTTGATTTGGAGAGGATTTGGATTGCGGCAACGTTGAGGGAGAGGGAAAGGCACGTAATAGCAAGCACAATTAGGGTTTTCATGACGAATTGAGTGAATGAGTTGTGGAAGT
Source organism: Sesamum angolense (assembly GCA_034509725.1). Classification (NCBI taxonomy): domain Eukaryota; kingdom Viridiplantae; phylum Streptophyta; class Magnoliopsida; order Lamiales; family Pedaliaceae; genus Sesamum; species Sesamum angolense. The sequence goes on from JACGWL010000006.1 coordinate 10,594,792, forward strand.
CGGTAGGTTTGATTTGGGACAAAAGAGAAGTATGGATGAGAACAGAAACGGTTTTGGCGGGCGACGCGAGTAACTGCATTCTCATCAACGGTCGAGTGGAGCCACTATTTTACAAATGAGTCCCTAGAGTTTCAATTAATTGTAATTAAATACTGTTGTTTCTAGATTGGACTTTTTACATTATTGGGCTAGGCCCAATATATATGTGGGCTAATTCATAACACTTAAAAAATTGAATTCATAAGAACTTCATTTACACATGTTTAGATTTGATGAATTTGGATCTAATGATTTCATAACTCAGATGATTTTTGATTTTAATCCCCTAAATTGGTTATTAAATCAGTTTTGAAGCTCTATGTTCGGACCTCATCAATTTTAATCTTCAAACCTTCTTAAAATAATCAAATCAGTCATATCCATTATTGACTGTCTAAATTAACTCTTAGGTTGCATTTAATTGAAGAATTTGAAATTATAGATTTTTAAATCATTCGTAATAAATTCTTTCAATATGTTTGGATAATTTTTAGATTTAAAGAATTTTAAATTATTTCATTCTAATTTTGAAAATTTGATGGATATGAATGGATTTCAAATTCTTTTTCAAACAGAGTTATTTGAAATTATTTTTTTAAACCAATGAATCCAAATACAACTTTATTGACTATACTTTGTATCTTTTTATGATGGATTTAAAATGTATTTTACTCCAGAGTCATTTAAAATTCTTCATTCAATCCTCCCATCAAATAAAAATCTTTTTTCATCCAAATGCAACTAAACTATCATGCGGATAATTAGTGATATCTTTACAGTTAAGACACAGTACAATCATAACTTTCTTTATTATTATTAATTACCGGTATACATATGTCATTAATTATTAAAAAAATATTAATATTTATACTTTTTTGCATAATTTTTATACGTAAATATTGATCACGGCAAAAAAAATTAATGCAAAAAGTAAATTTGACCAAGGCTAATTAATTTTATTATAATTTTAACTATGACTAAAATATTTGTTATGAGTTTAATTAAGGCTAATATTTTAACTTTACTTGACTCCCCACTTGTTTTATTTTTTATTTTTTAGATATGCCGAAGTCGTTAGAAGCACTAACGACTTGGGGCACACCCTGTTTTGTATTTTGTTAGTCTATATTTATGTTATACTTAATAATATATATATATATATACTAATTAATTACTAGTTATTGTTTTTAACTTTATAATATGTTAAATTTTTTATATTTAAAAAATATTAATAAAAATTAGGATAAAATACACCTTGCCTTCTTGAACTATACTTCATATAACATTTACCCCTCTAAATGGTCGCCAACGTTCACTCCGGATCAGAATCATCCATTGTTCCCGTTTGGGTGAGTTTTCCGGAACTTCCAGCTCACCTTTTTCACAAGGATGCGATTTTTTCCATTGCAAGCATTGTTGGAACTCCACTCCAAATGGCTGAATCCACTTACAATCAGTCCAAGCTCTCGCGGGCACGGGTCATTGAAATCGACCTCTTGAAAACGACCGATCTTGGATGAATTTGACATCCAAATTCATGACCGGAAGATCGTTCAGAAAATTGAGTATGAGCAAATCCCCCGCTATTGCTCATTGTGCAAACACGTCGGACACCATGATTTGGAGTGCTATACCAAAGGTAATGCGACTAAACCCCTCCCTCGCATACGAATTGATGGAAAAAACAAAAGTGCTGTTGTGAATGAGCACAAACAGCAACAGAAAATGCAAGGGAAGAAGGTTATGCAAGATCCCCGCAAGGTGATCGATGAAAGGGCTGTTAGGAAGGAACCCACTGTTGTGGAGAGAGGTGAATGTTCAAAAACTGCGGAGGAGCGTCACAGGTATGACTCTGCTGTTTTTCTGAATGATGTCTTGGATATTGTTTCCAAACTACTGCTGAAAATGAGGCTATCAATTCGTTTAATCATGCGGTGAACACTGATAATGAGAGTTGTAGAAAAGGTGGTGAATTGCCTGTTGTTGTTGTTGAAACTGAAAATGCTGTTGCTATTGAGTCTGAAATGGAATATGAATTGCATATTGCACATGAGAAAGAAGCTGACAATTTGTTACTGGTTAGTCCTGTTTCTGTTGAAACTGAAAAAGCTGTTGGAATGGATGAGAATGGATCGCATGTTGTTGGTGAAAATGATTCTATTCGAGTGATTGAGAATGTGGTTGAACTTGATGGGAATGGTGATGATCGGAATGATACACTTGACGGGGAAACAATTGATGTTGTTTGCGGTGGTGGCCCTGTCGCAACTAAGGGAATGGAGATCCAATTGTTTTACCAAGCAATTCAACCAATTGTTTCGGACAGGAAGGGAAAGAGTTTAAAGCAAATGAAAACCGAAGAAGTCTGTCGGTTATTCAACAAACTAAAACATTTCGGAGTGGTGTGTCATGCGTTTAATCATGCCAAATCAGATGAAGAGAAACAATCTCGTGCTCTCCTCACGGGCCCCAAATTGGACACAGAAGAAGGTGAAAAGGGGATCCCTTCTCCGGAGAAATCGTCACCAATCGCATCACGTACGAGATGTCGTAAAAAAAAAAAAAAAAACCCACTGGCAGTGCGCAGGTAATTGTTTCATTTTTGTGGGTGGAAGTTAAAAAGTAAGTTGGATAAAGAAGGAAATAATTTGTGATGCTGTTTTTTTCATTGGTGGGATGGAATTTGTTGCTTTAGTGTATGAGCTTTGATTGGAAAATGGAGTTTCATGGCCTTCTTTCTTCTCTTTGGAAATGTTGAGGATTTTGCTTAGTTTCTTTGGGAGTTCTTGCTGCAATTCTCGGAAATCTTTTTGAAGCAGTGGATTAAAGAACATAGAAAAATTAGAAGTCTTGATTGAAATAGTTTGGTGGATTGTTGTTGGGCTGCAATTTTATTCTGAGAAAGGCTGAAAATTTTTAAATTTTTGGGCGGAAAGTGATGGAATTTGGAGCTGATTTTGGCATGCTGGGCTGTTGTATTTGTTGGGCTGTTCACTGGGCTCTGGTGGACCAGGGATGGGCTGGTGCAGCGCAGGCCGGGGTCTGCTGTGTGGGCTGGACCAGGGGGTTTACCAGGGTGGGCCGATGCAGACTGGCTCGGCCATGGAGTGCTGGGCTGGAATCGAATGGGGCTGGAGAACTCGGCCATTGGGTTGGACGATTGGGCTGGATCAGCGGCTGGGCAGGAGCGATGGGCTGCTGGCACATGGGCCGCTGGATTGCTTCGCAAGCTGGGCTGCTCTTGTTGGGCCGCACATGTGGCTGGACTGAGGCGGGCGAGGTTGGGCCATGCCTGCTGGGAGTACTGCGGCCTTGGGCTGGGCTGCGGTCTTGGGTTGGGCTGCGGCCTTGGGCTGGGGTGGGGACATCTGGGCCTCAATGCTGTGGGCTGGATCAATTGCTGAATGGGCTGGAATGGACTGGACTTGCACTCCTTCACTGCTTGAATGGACTGGACTCACCTAACTGGGCCGCGCATTCTCAGGCTGTCCGAACGCTGGGCTGAAGAAACTGGGCCGGAAATAATCTGATGGGCCGAGTCTTTTGGGCTGAATTAATCTGCTGGGCTAAAGAAAAATGGCCTCCCGGGCTGAAGAAATTTTTGGGTGCAAATGGGCTGTTGGGCTGAAGGAAAACTGCTGGGCCAAGCTATTTGGGCCTCCAAAATTATTTTTGTGTTTTTATTTTCTCGTGCTTTCGTTGACATCTGTACTCAAAAACTTTGTTTTCGTAATCGAGAAGGGATGAGGAACCCGATAAGTCCTCTAATTAAAAAAAAAAACATTTACCCCTCTAAACTAACAAATGTAACACTTACCCCATATAATTAAATTTTTGAACAATCTTGCCCTTATATTATATAGGGATAATTACATGGACCCCCCTCTTAGTATGGGAATATACAAATTCCCCCTCTTACTATAAAAATTACAAATACACCACTCTGATTAACCACGGTTAAGATTGGTTGACGAAATTTTAAAATTTACACTTTTATTCCACTTAAAAAATTAAAAATATAGATAAATATTTAAGCAAAATGAAAAAAAAAATTGAAAAGGTAAAAACACCCTTAAATTTTTCTCGCATGACAAAAGACTATCTATCTTCTTTCTCTTACTTGTTCCTTCAAACCTTCCATTCATACCACAAAAAACATCCCTCTTGTGCAACAACCACCGTGATAATTCTACCACCGATCGTGACTGGTTTTAAGACATTGGAGCCTCACAAACAGATAATATTGATGAAAAGTATATCTAAAGATTAATTTGACTAAATGAGGAACCAATTTGTAATGGTAATAAACCAAAAAGGTAAGTTTATGTAATTTTTATAGTAAGATGGGGAAATTTGTATATTCCCATAGTAAGAGGGGTGGTTAGTGTAATTACCCCTATTATATATATAGTTCAAAAATTTCTTTTTCTAATAATTTTGTATTTTAAGTTTAATTAGAATTTTCTCAATTGAAAAAATATCTTTTAATATGAAGTAATAGAAAATTAGTAAATTAAATAGTTTGAATGTTATTATAGTTTACAAACTCAAAGTTAAGTAATAATGAGTACAAAAAATACACAGAATAATTTCATAAAAAGATTTTATTAATTTGATAATAAATCAAGTTATTAACTATTTATTCTTTTAGATAAAAATGAGTAATTAAATAGTTTTTTGAATATATTTTTTAAAAAAAATATGATAAAATATTTATTCATTTTTTTTATAAATATTTAACTTTCGTTTAAGCATATATCATTTTCAGTTTCTTTTAAAAATCATATATAAAATATTAGTTATATTATATTTGTTGTATATCTATTATATATTAATTTACAATCCACTCTTAATTTAAATTCTCTCCCTTATTAAAAAAATTAATCAAAAAATAATTTGTTGATGATTTAATATGCAAAAACTAAAATATATATATTAAAAATAATATAATTATTGAAAGCATGAGGGTTATTTTTGTCCAATGAAGGGGCAAGTATTACATTTGTTATTTAGGGGGGTAATTATTACATCAAGGAAGGGGCGCAAAGTGCATTTTACAGTAAAAAATATATTAATTTTTAATTTTTAAACAACTAATAAAATTAAAATAACATACAAATAAAAATATAGATTCAAGTATTGGTTTCATATTTGATGTGGATGTAGGTTTAATTTACGGATGAGATGGGATTTTTACCCTCAGCACAACTGCGCACTAGGTGAATATTTAATTATAGAAAGAGAATTTTTGGGTGAGTGGTTTATGAAAAGTCTTGTCAATGAAGTAACCTTCTTTAAAATAATAATATTTTTTCATATTTATAGTGGTGTTGTGAGTTATATTGTGTGATAGAGTGTATATGTTTATTGTGTGACTTACTCATAGAAACTACTATTTTATCCTTAAAAATAAATATTAAAATGTTAATATACACATCATATAGCCCCCCACTCTCGGATAAAGTATGGCGTAGTATTTTGTCTGAGAGGAAGCACCTTTTAAAAAAAAAAAAAAATGAATCTAACACGAGAGTGGGTGGTTGGGTGGGCAATGAGCCAAGCTCGAGCCATGTCGGGCGAGTCAGCTCGAGGCAGTGGCGCTGGGCGCGCACCTGATGGGTGTGGCGTAGGGCGCGGCCGTGCCTGCCTCAAGGTGAAAGCCCACCTCGAGCTGGGGGTGCTCGAGGCGGTTCCTCGAGGTCTCCGGCTGGGGCTCGAGGCGGTGCCCCCTCGAGGTGAAGCCCTCCTCGACCCTCTTTGGGTCCTGCTCGAGTCTCCAAGTGTTGTATGGGAGGAATATAAAATTGCGCCCTATGAGTTTTGAACCCAAGTCAAAAGTGTGAAAAGCGGAGACCTCAACCACCACACCACTAAGTATTTTAGGTTAATTATTATTTTCACTCGCTATTAGTAGAGGTGGCTCAGAGTTATAACGTCTGTTTTAGTCATTCTTTACGTTGAATTCTTTCATGTAATCTTGAGAAATTTCGGCTCCATCTTCAAGAGATGAGATTTTTCATTACACTAGAGAATTTTCGCGCCTTGTGGGGTGAGCGATCGATCGCCAAATTGTCTTTATCTATCAATGATGGAAATTATTTTTATTTTTATCCCTACTTGGGGTATAAATAATTATTTTTATTTCTATTATTATTATTATTATTTTTATTTTTTTTTGTGAATTATACGGATGTTACCTCACGGGGTGATTTTTTTCCGACTCATATGGTCGAAAATTTTGATATATAATTTGGACATTTGTCACTTGGGATGAATTTTTCTCGACTTACATAGTCAGATTTTGGTATGCTAAATCGACAATATTCCATCTTTATTAATGTAGTCACTACACTTATTCAATTGTAGTTTTATTCTCTTACGACTTATTTTCGTCGGACGTTGCCTCAATTGATGTTTTTGCTCATACCCCGGAGTTGCTTTTTCACCAACTTCATAAGGGGCGGGCAAAATTTTCCGGGGCCAACATTATTGGGAAGGATCTCGATGAAATTTTGATCATGGGGTCCCGGGACAATTCTTTATTGCCTCAAGGGGCCTCTCAAAACTCCAGGAATCTCCACATTCTAAAAGTTTTTAACTACGACGGAAAAGTTAACTTCATTGCTTAAGTTTGGATTACAAAGTTCCTTCACAAAACTATTCAAAAGGAGAGGGGATGAAACGTTAAATTTCTAATCTATCCCTCCTATTACAAGTGTGAAACCAAAAAAGATAGGGAACTTTTCCTATGGGACAAACTTCTTTCTCAAGGGATCCTATGGGGTATCCTTTGCCTCGTGCTTAATGCCGATCATTACTCTCTTTCCTTTCGCATTGGATGTTTTCCCATCCAACTTCTTTCTTGATCTCTTAGGGTGTTTACATAGCAAACTCTCGCCATTAATTCGTCTCCCACAACCTCTCCCACGCCAACAGAAGTGGGGAACTTTAGTTTCATGTGGAAGGTGGAGGCTATAGCTCGAAAAAGGTTTAAACTCGATCTTCCAAAGACCATTTTTGTAGACCTCTTCAGGAGAGAGCCGAAGGACAACGGCAACATTACTTCCCCCAAGGGTTCAATCATCTCGCCGCTAAAACCTGTGAGTGGGGTGTTCGCCTTCCGAAGCTGAGCATTGTCAATCCCTAATTGGACATATGCATCATAGAATATAATGTCCGCTGAACTCCCACTATCTACTAGAACTTTTTTAACTAAAAAATTGGCAAGCGTGGCCGAAACGACCAAGGCATCGTTGTTTTGGTTTCTCATTGGGTCCATATCTTGTGAATTGAATGAAATTTCCTCTTGTTTTTCTGAGTTAAGGTTATAGACTTGAATAGAAGCTTGCCAATGGTTTCCCCTGGTTGCTCGAACTAGCGCCTTCCTCGCATTGGTAGAGTCTCCTCCCGCCGGGCCTCCTGAAATCACAGCGATAACACCTGCTGTGGGGAGATTGTCAGTGTTTCAAGTTTGAGCGAAAGTTGAGTCTTGGGGTTGGCGACTCGGGCCTTGGTTGATATATTCTTTCAAGTATCCACGTTGAATCAACTTTTCTATCTCATTCATCAGGTGATAGCATTCTTCCGTCGTGTGCCCCCTATCCCGGTGGAAACGGCAATACTTTTCGGATTTGACTCTCTTAGGGGTTATCTTTCATCTTTCTCGGCCATTGATGGATTAGCCCTTGTTGTTCTGCCACGACTAGAATCTCCCCCCTAGATGCATTCAACGTGGTGTAATGTGTGAACCCTGTCGGAGGTACATGCTTACGTTCTTCTTTCTTTTTTGGTTCTTTCTCTTCCTCTCGGCCTTTCCTCTTAACGCCAAGGGAAGGGTCGGAAGCATTCGACTCCTCAATCCGAATGTACTTCTGTGATCGCATGAGGAGGTTTTCCATGGTACTTGGGGGCTTGCCGGCTATTGACTCCTTGAATCTTTCGGGTGACAAATTTTGTTGAATAATGCTTGCCAATAATTCATAGTTGACATGGGGGACCTCGTGCACGCCTCAATGAATCTTTGCATGTAGTTCTTCAGCGATTATTCTCCCTTTGACGTGTGGTAAACAAGAAAGCGGCAGTTTTTGGAACCTCTTGTCATGGAAAAATGGTGCAGGAAACGTTGAAACGTTGAGTCACTGAAACTGAAGTAGTTCCAGCGGGCAGTTGTTTGACCACGCCAATGCGCGTTTGGAGAGGGTGGTGCGAAAGACCTTGCGATATGCGGCATCACTCAGGTCATACCAATCAATTTTGGTGTAGAATTTATCCAAGTGTTCCTGCGGGTCACCTATTCCGTTGTATTCTGAGAGGTTGGATACTTTAACGCCCGTAGGAAGTGCTTTCGCTAAAATTGCGGCGAAGAAGGGGCTGCACCGTAGAGGAGCGACGGCAAATGCGAAATAGGGATCCTCCACTCCCCTTGATGGGAGGGGAACCGTGGGTGGTCCTCCTGCCTCTACTTTGCTCCTCGAGAACCGAGGACAATTCTCGACTTCGGCGAGGTGAAGGAGGGGGCAGATTGATGGGGTGTTGCGCTGCAAATTGAGCCATGGCTTGTGCACCCGCTCGGGTAGATCATCGTGAATCAGGGCCATAAGGCCTCTGTGTCAGTTGTATCAATTGTTCCTTTGTGCGGTTGGCTCTCCGTGAGGGCGTGACTCGGCACGGAGGATGGGACTTGGCTCACGAGGCTTTGTTTTGGCCATTGATGGGCCACGTGGGGTAGCTTGAGTCGTTCAGTTACGCCGGCTGCCCAAGTCGCCCATGAATTCGCGAGCTCGAGACCTAGTTTGCATTCTCATGCTAGGGTAAGAAGTTCCACAGACGGCGCCAATGATGTGGAATGTAGGTTTAATTTACGGATGATATGGGAATTTTTACCCTCGGCACAGCACCTAGGTGAAATATTTTAATTGTAGAAAGAGATTTTTGGGTGAGTGGTTTTTATGAAAAGTCTTGTCAATGAATAGTAAACATCTTTAAAATAATATATTTTTTCATATTTAATAGTGGTGTTGTGAGTTATATTTGATGTGATAGAGTGCATATGTTTATTGTGTGACTTACATAGAAACATCTATTTTATATTAAAATAATATAAAATATTAATATACACATCAATATTAAAGTATTGGTTCATTATTTTGATGTGATGAAGTTTCGTCTTATTGCTATTGGATACAACTTTTTTGTCTTACCCATGTTTGGGGTTAGTCTATCTCATTAAAAATTTGGTAGTTTGCAGTTGATCCGATGAGTAGATGTGCATAAAGTAGTCTCATGGACCAATTGGAATGTCCAAAATTTTAATGATCCACGACACTACTTTATGCATATTATATTATATTTATAATATATATATACTAATTATAATGTATTTACTAATTATAATTTTTAATTGTATTACATTATAATTTTTTTATATAATTAATATTTTAATAATAAAAAATATACTAATTCTTTTGTTAATTTTTAACAACTAATAAAATTAAAAATTATATGTAAATATATAATATAAGAACTAAAATATTAAAATAATAAATTAATTATAAATTTTAATAATGTATGCCAATCCAACAAATGCATCGTTATCGTCGAGATCTTCTTCTTGTTTTCTTTTTATTTTGTCCCTAATTCTTTTGATTCGTTTTGCTCTTTATCATCATAATCGGAATATTCTGTTGTGACAAGGAATTTTAATGGGCCATATCTTGTACTACTATTCGTTGATTTGATAAACATTTATTAGAGATATGCCCCTATCGTGATTCAAGGTTTAATTTAATCCTTCATTCTTGTTTAGTCAATTATCACAACTTATTTAAATATTTTCCATTTGGTTAGCATGAAGTAAATAAAAATAGTATAATTATGTAATTTATAAAGAGAAGGAAAAATATATTTAAAATAAAGTATGTTAAAGTACCACAATAATTCATTAATTTTTTAATATAAATAATATTTAACAAAAAAAATTAAAACAATATAAATGCTCTCATTAGTGCTACTAATGACTTGGGCATTAAAAATAAAAAAAATAAAAAATTCATGTAATGATATTTTTTTTAATTGAAATCTGATTTTTTTTTTTTTAAAAGAAAGGGAAAAGAAAGAAAGATAGAGGTGCATTTGAGAGTTGGGGCAGCACCGAAAATATGATGGGGGCAAACTGCAAAGAAAAAGAGGAGAGGAGGGGGAAAAGGGAAGCACGTGATGCGACTTTCTAAAATCGTAATAAAGTAGTAGCACTGCACTTTCTGTACTTTGATATCTTCCCTTTACCTGTTAAGTCTTTTCAACGCAGGCGCAGATGCAGACGCTATCAGACGCAAAAACGTCACTGCCAATGGTTTGTTGATTGCCTTTACACTACTTTCGACATATAAACGTGGTTTAGGGTCCCCACCCCCCTTTAACAAAAAATCCTTATACGAGTTGACAGAGTAAAGTTACGTGTAAGTTGTACAGTCTCTTTAAATTTTAGTGATAATTACACACTCTTTCTCTAAATTTGTTGTAATTATATATAAATTTTTTTATAATTTAAAAAATTATATTTAGCACTTATTTTTATTTAATAAATAAATTTTTTTATTAGTCAAAAAGCAACGAATTGACTGTTTTTGACTGAGATTATCAAAAATATCAAAAAAAAAATTCTATATTAACTATTAATTAATTTATTATTGATTTATAGCAGGTTAATAAATCTTTTTATGACCAAATTACTCTCATACGTCTTCACGCGTTAATATATAGGTTTTCATACAACCTTTCATAGGGAAGATTTTTAATCATTACTCTTACCGAGTATTTATAATTTTTCAAAAATAAAGTGGTATTTATAATTATAACAAATTACAGGGAGCCTCTTGTAATTTATTCAAAATTTAAAAAAAAAAATTACCTATTTGTTTGTGTTTTCTCAGTTTTAAAAATAATAATTAAAGTGAAAATGTTTGTTTTACTTTAATTGTAGGTATTGATTATATATAAATATATGATATTGCTAGTTTGTGTATGATTGTCATAGTTGTCGATTGTGCTAGATATAATATTTAATATTGTTGATTATAATCAATTTATTTAATAAAATATTAGTCTATCATTTTCATTTTTTAAACATAAAAATAAAAGCAATAGAATCATTCCAATATAGAAATATGTAAATAGGTAAAATTAACAATTCATACTTGGCAAAAAGAAAGAATGTATATCATGATCATATAGAGTCAAGCTCCACAATATCATAAATTAGTTGTACATTTATGTTGATAATGATGATCAAATATAAACAAGCAAACAAAATCGATAAATGAAGAAAGAGGAATATTTTGATACCAATAGCAACGATGTACTTGTGAGACTGAGAAACACCATTAGAGATTGCGCTCAGTATATTTTTAATATTATTTATTCCCAAAAAGTCATTCGTTATTATTTTTTGTCAATTATTTATACACACTGTAATATTATATGACATTTTAATTAATAAAAAAAATACATTATTAAAAAATAAAATAAATATTTAATTATATCTATTCTAATATGATGCATACCAGATTTTTTTGTCACACCATAAGGTCGAAGGATCTTCAAGAAAAATTCTAAGATCACTGGGGACTAATCCTGCAAAACAAAGTTAGTACTCCCGATGCTTAAGTCAGTAACGATTTTACTAAAAAAGAGTTAAAGAAAACTTGAATTAAAATGAGAATAACGGTAAGAAATGATGTGAGAGTGATAAATATTTGTGTAGAGTACGAAATATAAGCTTAAAGCAGCCTAAAAAATGAGAGAAAATGGAGAGAATAAGTGAGAGTTTGAGAGTGAGAATTGATGTTATTAAATGACTGCACAATATCTCTATTTATAGGAGTGTACATAGCAGGATAAAGGGGTTGTTGTAAAGTGTCATACGTCGTTGGGAAACCCTTTGAGTTGGCTATGATCTAAAACAAACTATTTGTGATTTGGGTAAATATTGACTGGCATACGTCAAGTGGACTGAATCTTGCCATGTCTATCTAAAAATTCATAAATTGGTTACTTGCTGATTAATTTACAACTCATTTGACATCGATTTACTGAAAACCACCAAGAGATTTTTTAGGATGATGTGTCTTAATGTCATGACAAGCTTTATGACATGTCCATCTAATTGAATGATGACATATCTTGCTGGAATTGATTTATTTCTTGAGTCTGCCAATTCGATAAAGTAGGAGGAAGGCTTGTGGGCTTTTTCTCCTTACTGATAGGTCAGCCGGGCGTGCTTGTGGGCTTTGTTTCCCTACTCGTGGGCTAGGTCGGCTCAAAGCCAGTTGGGCTGACCTATCTTGTTTGTCGGCTGGTCCAATATTTTTAGAAGGCATCATAATATAAAAAGAAAAAGGTCATTTACATTCACAAAAGACAATCAATAACACTGCTTCGCTAATTTTTTGTGAAGCTAAAATTGCCCTTCAACTAACAAAATAACTAAATTATTCAACTTTTCAAAATCTACATTAAGTAATAATTAGTTAGTTTCTTTTCTTTCTTTTTTCTTTATTTTTCTTAATATAATATATTAATTCATGTATTTTACTCTTATTTATAATATATTTTAATGTCTAAAAAATTTATTTATTATATCATGCAGAAACAAAGTGCCACAACGATTAATTATTAAATAATATTTTTAGATTAATAAATACTCAATCTGATAGATCTTTTTCCCCTCATTCATTTCTTAATTTGATAGTCTTCCATAACTACCATTTGATAGATATATTTTCTCCCTCATGCATTTCGTAATTTCTCCAATATTGTGCATTATCTTAATTTATCAATGTTCTTTTATAATGTATATTAATTTATTATCTTATATGTACATATATATATATATATATATATATATATTAATTTATTATTATTCTTTTACACCATAAGAATTTAGAGTTTAAGAATGTTCAAAAAAATCATAAGATCAATGGGGAACTAACCCTGCAAAAGCTGCAATGGTTTAGCAATAAAAAAAAAAAAAAAGAAAATTTAGATCAAAATGAGAGTAATGATTGGAAATGACGTTAAGGAGATAAATACTCACATGGAGTGCAAAAAGAGAGCTAAAAGTAGTTTAGAACCAAGAGAGTGTGTGAGTACCAGTACGAAGATAGATGTTACCAAAATAATTGTATAGAATCTTCTTTTATAGTCCTTCGTAGTTCGGAATCCTAGGATTATTGTTTTTTTCATGCATCTTTCCGGTCTCTATTTTCCCATTGGGCTGGACTTATTTTCCTCGCCAACCACCAAATTTATTCAATTTACACTTTGCCCCAAAATAAATCCCTTTTTCTTTTTCTTTAATAATTTAAAATATTATATTAGGATGAATCCGTTGCAGCTATCCAATAAGCTATTTTATATGGTGTTGTTTTAATTTTCAAATTGTGAGGTTCGGAATAATAATTAAGCTCTGTTTTAAGAGGACCAATGGGCTGATAGTAATTCCACCAAATGAGATGGAATTCCTTATCCCACAAAGCCACCAAGTTAAAGGCCTATTTTACCCTCAAGTTATTGTGAAATTTACTATTGTATCTTGATTTTGCAAAAATAACCAAGAAAAGGGGATAAAAAAAAGAGAAAAGAACAAAATGACAATGTCTTTGTCCTGTTCTTCTCCGGCGAGCTGCAACGGTGGGGGTGTGTGGATGAGGTGTAGCGGTCAAATAATGTGAATGACGAAGGTGGATCTAGACAAGGGTGTCGTGGTGATGGGGTCTGGGTGACACTGCGGTTGAGATTGCTCGGGGTTGTGGCTGGTATCGTGGTGTTGACAACTGCTAGAAAAAGCTACAACAAATCTGAATCAAGAGGTGGGTGGGTGTCGCGATTGAGATGACTAACATTCTCGATTTGGCTCTATCAAGGAAGACAAGTGGCAACGGACGACAACAAGGGTGTTTTGGAAGACGATTCGAAACAATAGGTCTTTTTGTATTTTTTTTTTCATTCGAAAACTAAACAAAAATCAATAATAATTAAAATCTAAAAATTGTCCATGAAGTATAAAAGTATTTCTTTTTATGATGATCATTTTATGGTATTAAGAGATAATTTTGATATTTCATAATGTTTTTCCAAATTAATGGCATGCTAGTACATATATAATAAAATTATGATACATTATTAAATACTGCATCCAAGAAAATAAACAAAACATTGTTGTAGTATTTGGATTTATTTTTTGAGTATTTGTTGTATTTTGTGGAGATAGAGAGAGAAAAATAAAGATAAATAAGTATGTGTTAGAGATAGTGTGTATGTTTGAATTTGTTTTTAGAAATAATTTAAAATAAATTGATGTTGTGTTTTGGGAAACATAAATTACTATTCATTGTCAAATTATATATTTTTCTTATATATTTATAAGGGTTGTATGTTTATGTTGTATTTTGGAGACAAAAATAACTATTCATTGTCAATTTAATGTCAAATCATGTCTTTTTTATATTTATGTATTTTCGTGTGTGTATATATATATATGTATTTATGCTAAAACAGTTAAAAACATAAAGATAAGGTGTTTCTGTATGATGGCAAATATTGAGTATGTTTTGACTTGTTCGAAAATAAGGTGAAAAGGAAAACAAACATAGCTTACATAATTCTATCAATATTTTAAATTTTATCATTTATTAATTTATATCATTTTAATCTCATCAGACATGGCCTATCTATAAGTATATTACACGAAGTAATAAAATCAAATTAAAAATAAAAAATTCATATTAAGAGAGAGAGAGAAGAGAGTAAAAAGGCTGGGAAAAGAAGTCAAAACAAGGAGTCGAGGTGGAAAGTAGTTTGCCCTTGCAGGTAAGCTACCAAAATCTTTATGGATTCTTCTTGTCAGTTTCACACTTGATCCACGCTTCGACCTTTTATTTATTTTTTTCACAATTATTATTTTTAATAATTAAATATATAATTTAACTTCATCACTTTTCGTGTCAATATTTTAAACAAGAGTGCAAAAACTACAAAAGGAATTGACACTTTCTCTCTTATCTCTCAAATTTCAGATTATGTCAAATTGAATTCAACAGATAAGATATAGGGGACTCTAGAATTTCTTGATGTTATTAATGGAAGCATGCTTGATACATGTGTAATTAAATAAAAATAATTAATTTAGAATGATTAAAGTATAAGAAAATATCAATTCCGACATGCAATAAGTCAACGCAATCTAAATTGACGTTTTTTCCTTTAAAACAAGCATGTGCCACGAATGGATCACTTTCGTTGAAATTTGTCATCAAAAAATTATCCGAGGTAGTAATGCGTAAATCTTGTATATTTTAGGTGACAAAGTGTAACAAATATAATTTAGGATAAATTACAACAATCACTCCTGGGGTTTGGCATAAGTATAAATAATCCATCATTGTTTGAAAATTTTAAATACCCCCATGATGTTTAATGAAATTATGTAATTCTTTGATAAATGTATGAAATTTCCAATTTTGTCCTTACTATATGCTTTTTCTTTTTCTTTAAAAAAAAAAATTTGTAAAAGAAACGAACAAGGTAAATGGAAAAAAATTAAATTATAAAAATTATCCAATTAGTCCATAAAAATTAAAAATAAAATAAAATTTTAGTTATTAGTCTACAAAAGAATTTTTGCTAGTTCACTATAAAAAGTAGGTGGAAATCTAATGGTGACTAACAGATTATGCTAATTGTTATACGACAATTAAAATTAAAGGGATATTGGTATTTTTTCAAATAATGAGGCGGTATTCATATTATACCAAATATTAAAAAAAACTATTGTAATGTACCTTATAATTTATGGGGAAAAGAGTAAAACACATATTCTCGAATAACCAAGTGTAATTTACTCGTATATGTTAGTATATATTTTTTTCCCAAAATTTTGATATGATAAATTTAAGGTTGCATCTGAACTAACGGATTTGGATTTGAGAAAATAATCTAAAAAAGAATTTCAAATAACTACATATTAAGAGAATTTGAAATTCCTCAATGTTCAATAAAATAATTTTCATATTTAGAGTTGAATGAAAATTATTTTAAATTTAAAATTATCCAAACAAATTCAAATTATTGATGCTCGAATACACAAACGTACTAGTAAGTAAACAAATATTAGAATCTCATCCAGCTTGCTTTTCAATTCTTAAATAGTATTGTTATCAATATTTGATTGAGTTAGGCATCGTATTTTCTCAATGAAAGAGAAGTTTTGTGCTCCCCACCCCCACCCCATTGTAAGACTTTTTTTTTTATTATAATTATTAAAAACAGTACTAATTTTGTGGCACACATATAACTGTGTGAAATAATTTTAAGATACAAAAAAATAGACTAATAAAATAGGGAGAGTTGAACAATTTGAATTTCAAAGGGGGAAAAACATTTCAACTTTTTTCACAAGTTATTTTCATTGTAAAATAGAAGCTATTATAAATAGGGATAATTACATTTACACCCCCTCACCTATTGTCATTTTACACAAAACACCTCTGCCTTTTTAAAAATTACAAAATCACCCCTAACAGCCATTAAAACCCCAAAATGCCCCTGTTGACTTGGTCAAACTTTAATTTAATTTTTCAATGACAGAAATGCCCTTAGGGGTATTTGTAATTATCAAAAGGTAGAGGGTGTCAAAGTAATATTTATGGGGATGATAATATGACCCCATATTTTTTTATTATTATTTATATTAATTTTAATTTATTTTTTAATTATTTTTAACTTTTTTTATTGAATCTATATATAAATTTATACCTCTTAATAATTAAAATATTAAAGTATTTAATTAATATATTAATAAAAACTAGTTACTATCTTATAAATTCAAATTAAAAATTATCACAATATTTATTTTTTATTTTTATTTATAGCTAGATTTTATTAAAATTAATAAATTATACATATATGTGTATATATTTATATAATATAAATATATAAATATGTATATAATTGATCATATTTATATGTATATATTACATTTATAATAATTTAAAATATTTTAATAAATAAGTTATTTATTTTACTAATTCTACTATAATATTAATTGCATAATTTATATTAAATTATAATTTATTAATTTTAATAAAATTTAATTATAAATAAAAATAGAGAACAAATAGTTTTTAATTTTAAGAATTCAAATTAATTTATACAAGTGTGATATTTTTTTAATTTGAATTTATAAGCTAGTAATTAATTTTTATTAATATATTAATTTAATAATTTAATATTTCAATTATTAACAGGTGTAAATTTATATATATTCAACAAAAAAAGTTAATAAAATAATTTAAATTTAAATTAAAAATTAGTATAAATAATAATAAAAAATTTATGGGTCATATTATTCAATTTCTAAATATTACTTTGACACCCTCTACCTTTTGGTAATTACAAAACACCCCTAAGGGCATTTCTATCATTGAAAAATTAAATTAATGTTTGACCAAGTCAATAGGGGTATTTTGGGGTTTTAAAGGCTGTCAGGGGTGGTTTATGTAATCTTTTAAAAGGTAGGGGTGGTTTGTGTAAAATGACAATAGGTGGAGGGGTGTAAATGTAATTATCCCTTATAAATATTACGTCTAATTATTTAATAGTTTTTAATTAGGGTAAAGTACAACCACATCCCCCGATGTTTAGCATAAGTATAAATACATTCTCGTTATTTTAAAAAATTATGAACACCCCACAATTTTAACATTCATTAGGTTTTATCTAATTTTATGTCAAATTGTCTAAAATTCCCTTTTAAATTATGAATTGTAATTTTATATACTTTCTCAAATTTTATAAAATTATTATGAACTGATATTCTCAATAGATTATATAATTTACCCAACCTTAAATCTTTTATATTTTTAAATACTTAAAAAAAACCAATAATGGTAAATAAGTATTTTTTTTATCTCACTATCTAAGGATTACATAATTATTTTTCATTTGAAAAAGGATATTTATAATTTTTTAAATAACGAGAGAATATTCATAATTATGTGAAATGGTTAAATGCAATTTATCCCCTGTGATATGTGAAATGAACAAATACCTCCATGTTTTTTTTTTTAGCAAATTACTCCCTTGTATTTTAAAAAAATAAAGCAAATTACCCCACAGGTACTTTATTTTGCAAAACGGGGTAATTCATTATTTTATTTTTTATAATTTTTTTTCCTCATTTCACATATCATATGGAGATAATTGCATGTTTCCCTTATGTTAAATCTCAAAGAAGTTTGTTGTAATTTATTGGAAAAAATTATATTTTTGTTTCCGCACGATACGGTGTGTTGCACTTTTGGTCCCATAATTTATGGGCTTAGCATATTTAGTCCCATAGGATAAATATTGTGATATTTTTGTCCTATAGAATCAAAATTTGACACATTTGGTCCCATATGATAAAAATTATAGCACTTGGTCTTATATGGTGTAAAACTTGTGGGACCAAATGTTCCACAATTTTTTATCTTATGGACCAAATGTTCTACAATTTTATCCTATGGGACCAAAATGCTATAATATTTATCCTATGGGACTAAATGTGCTAAGTTCAAAAATTGTGGAACAAAAAATACAATACACCTTATTGTGTGGGACTAAAAGTGCAATTTGTCCTAATTTTTTCTTTTAATTATTAAATAGTATAAATAGATAGATAACTAACAACTGTAAAACGAGGGAAGAAAAGAGGGAGGGTAGGGTGGCGTGGGGAGGATTTGAATTTGTCAACAGCGTAGCGTCAAAGCCAAAGTAATACGGTCTTGTTTGGTTTGCAAGTTTCCGACAGCTGATGTGATTGAGCTCTGACCACAAAATTCAGATTATTTCAACTACTTCCATATAAGAATCTATTTTGGTAGTACCAAAAGTAGCAGCGTGCTCATCATTTCATATACTACTAATTATGTTATTTCAAGAAAATTTCAATTACATAAAAAGATTAAAGCGTTATAAATTTAAAATCGCGTAACCATACTTGCCATTTTTTTTAAAAAAAATACAAGTTTAATAAATATTCTGTTGTAATACAAGCTGTTGCAGCCAAAAGTGGTGATGATGATGTTGAAGCTGTAGTTTGTCTTCTGGATGTCGTGTGAGCGCTAATTTTATCGTGTCTAAAAAATCAAAACACAAATAAATTATCACAAATAAAAATATTTGGATTAAAATATCAATGTGAGTACAATCTCTATTCTATCCCTTGATTATTCCCTCCAAAATATGTATTTGACAAATTTGACTAATTCAAAGAGTAAAAAAAAAAATAATTAACTCGGAGATAGAGAGAGAAAAACAAAGATAAATAAGTATGTGCTTGAGATAACGTGTATGTTTGGATTTGTTTTTTGAGATAATTTAAAAAAATATTGTATGTTTGATGTTGTGTTTTGAGAAACAAAAATTACTGTTCATTGTCAAATCATGTCTTTTCTTATATATTTATATATATAATGTATATATATAAGGATTGTATGTTTAATGTTGTGTTTTTTGAGAGAAAAATCACTGTTCATTGTCAATTCATTGTCAAATCATGTATTTTTTTATATATATTTATGTATATGTGTGTGTATATATATATGTGTATGTATTTATATTAAAATAGTTAAAAACACCTAGATAAGGTGTTTTTATACGATGGCAAACGTTGAATATGTTTTGACTCATCTCGGAGACTACTTGAAAATGAAAACAACATAGTGATGAGTTTTTCGCCTGTTCTTGATAAAAGACTTCGAAATTGCTATTCGTTGACTTCAGGAGGCTTGTTGTATCCTATAAATGAATTGTCATATCAACTCCGTAGCAACTTATAGTGAGAGCAACTATTACTTTAAGAAAATTGTGTTTTAGTCACGCTTCAAGTCAAAATTCACTTTACTTCTTTCGTTCATTATTTTTTTAATAAAAGATATTTATAATTATAAAGTCTCATGTAAACTTGTTGTAATATACCCATATTATTAATAGAATTATTAAAGACAATACTTGAGTTTAAGCTTTTTCATGAGCAAAATCTGAGCTAGACTATTAGTATTAAAAAACGGGAAAAATTCAAAGAACCCCCTTGTGATATTGGAAATATTCAAAAACCCTCATGAGAAAAATAAAATATCAAGCACACCCCCTGTGATATGAAAAAAAGATAAAAAAAACCCCGTAAGGTTAGAGAGTGTAATAGACTCGCGTTGACTGAGAGTGTGGGTGTGAAATTTCATTCTTTTTGACAATTTTGCCCTCTCCTCTCTACAATATAATATAATATAATATAGTATATTATATATAATTAATAATCATTATAATAATAATTTAAAATAATATATAATACTTTATTAATAATAAATTTTATTTTATATGTAAATATATAATTATAAAATTTAAAATAATATATGATACTTTTATTAATAATAAATTTATTTATATGTAAATATAAATTTAATATTTTTAATATCAGATTTTTATTACATAATTAAATTAATTAATTTTTTTTTAAAAAAAAAGGAGAAGCGCCGCCGCTGCGGAGGAGACCACCCTCCTCGTCTCCGGGGACGTTGGTCGACCAACGCAATCAGGGCGACCACCGTCGCCCATCCATCGAGGGCGGCGACGGCGTCGCCCTCGTTTCTGGCGACCGAGGGAAGGGGAGGAGGGTGGGGTGGGGTGGGGTGTGGTTTGTGGTGGGGGTGGGGGTGTTGGGGGGGGGGGAGTTTGTTTTTTTTTAAATAATAAATTTTATTTTTATAAATTATAAAATTTTAATTTTTATAAATTATAATAATTTTTATATAATTTATCCAACATGTGGTATAGTTTTCTAAAGGCACATATAATTAAAAGCCTCCAAAAAATATCAACTTAGCATGCTATGTCATTTTTTGATCAAAAAATTAAAATTTTTGCCATTAAAAAATTAAATTTCATCAAGTTTAAAATTAAATAAATTTATAAATGAGTTAATTATCGGACTAAAATTAATATTGACAATATTTAATGGACTAAGAAAAAATAATTTTTCTATATAAAATTTAATATAAATAATTTATAGGTATATTTTAATAAATATTTTAGTTCTACACAAAAAAAATTCTATAGATTATTTTTCTATATAAAACTTTTTTAAATAATTTTTATATATTGTAGATATATTTTAATAGATATAAATTGATCAAATTAACTAGGAGGGGCATTTTAGTCATTGCCCTATAAAATTAAGCTATCTTTGACCAGGGGACAGTGTGATTCATTCTTTGTAAAATTAAGCTATCAAGATTCCAAGCGTCAACACGTATGACGGGACCAAGGACCTGTAGGACCATTTACATCGAGTTTTGGCAAAGGCGGATTTGCTAAACATAAGCAATAATGTGTATTGTAAGAATTTTTGGACTAATCTAGCCAGAAAAGCCATGACTTGGTTCAACCAGTTGCCAATTGGGACGATAAGCAGTTTTCCTAGCATTTTCTGCACCACTTTTGCAATCAACAAAAGTATCCAAACACCACATCATATTTGTTCACCATAGTCCAACTTGAACATAAAGGCCTCAGGGAGTATGTCCAAAAGTTTTCAGAGGCTATGCTCGAAATCCACATGTGGACCCAGAACTTTTTGCAAGTATCATGCAACAAAACCTAATGAGAAACAGATTGAAGGAATTGATATTAGGAAAACCCCCAGCTATTGGGGATGAGTTATTAGCAAGAGCAGAAAAAAACCTAAGAATAGAAAAGACTGGGGGCACGAGGCTGATGACTCCAATGAAAAGAAGGTCGAATGACAAAGCGCGAGTTATGCCTCAATGCTAGAGGAAAGCATATGTGAGTGCAAACATATGCCCCTGAACAACATAGCACATTGCACGCTATTGCACATTTCACGAGCTGAAATCCTCGCTGTTGTGAAGCAACAGGGTCTAGTTCGTCAACTGGTACCCGTGCAAGCAACCTTAAGAATATGAATTTTGATCGGTATTGCCAATTTCATGAAGATAGAGGGCATGGCTTAGAAGATTGTTATAATTTGAAAAAATGGTGTAGAAAGATTTATTCAAAATGTCATAGATTTTATGCATCACAATGTAAGAATGAATAATTTTGAAGAACCTAGATAGGATAGTGGTGATCCACCAACAACAGGAACTATTGGCACCATATTGTGAATCCAATGATAAGAACCATGGAGCAAAGGAGATTGCACATCAAGGAAGCGAATAATTAGGAAAGAATGATGGAAGATCGAGATGTTTAGTACTTAGAGGCTTCAACGTGTATTAATTTCCATATGATTTATTTCCAAGAAATAAAATGTCAATATCTTTTTTATCTCATCAAATAAATAGTCTTTAATAATACGTCATCTCCGAGTCTTTAATATCTTTATTTTTGTTAGGAGTCGCGGTCTCAAACCGCGACTCTATATATATATTTTTTTTCTTTGCCGAGTCGCGGTTTGAAACCGCTACTTGGAGATTTTTAATTTTTTTTAAAATCCGAGTCGCGGACTGAAACCGCGACTCGGTGTCACGGTTTCGATCCGCGACACCGAGTCGCGGTTTTAGTCCGCGACTCGGTTTTTTTTTAAATTATATTTATATATTAATTATATTTATATATAATTCTATTTAATTTAATAATTTATATTTAACTTATTTAAATTATATAAATTTATGTTATAATTTATATTTTACGTATTAATTATATTTATATAAATTGCAATATTACAAATTTAAATAATCATAAAAATTATAATGTTAAAAAATTGTATTAATTAAAAAATATAAGTATTATCAACAATCCTCCTCTGACATATTTTCTTGTATTGAAGAATCTCCTTGTTGTTGAGCTTCTTGCCTTGCTCGCGTTTGCCACCAATCCATCTCATTATGAATGCGTGTTGTTTGATTTCGACCAGGACGTGTGGAAGTACGAATAGTAGGGTCGTGGACCAACTGGAAATTTGGGTCATCCCAATAATCTTCCGACTGCACAGGTTCAAAATGCTTAGAATAGGTGTTGTTGTAAGCCATCAGATCATAATATAATAATCCTTAACCATTGATGCAGCACTAATATTGTATGCACCGCATACTTTTCTAGCGTGAGAACAAGGGATGCCAAATTGATTCCACTTGCTTCATGAGCATTCTCGATTGGCAATTTTGACAACATGGGTGTTCATCCCATGTCCATTCTGGCGCCTGGTAACGACCGACGCGGACTGTTGAGCGTGACTGTATTTTGTAATCGTGTGCTCAACAGCTTTTTGTTGCCAAGATATGAACATCTTGCATGCGAAATCCGTCCACAGTTGGTTGTTTTGTAACATTTTATGACCCTTAATCGCCCACACGCGAAAATAATGGACAGTACGTTCTAAAGTAATTTCAACTAGTGCACTTACCGGCAGGCAGCGAGCCCTTTTCAGAACTCCATTAAAGCATTCTGACATGTTGGTCGTCAAAATACCGCACCGCCATCCACCATCATGAGAAGCTGTCCATTTTTCCTTATTAATCTGGTCTAAGTATGCAAACGCCTTGACACTTTGCTTCTTTATCTCTTCCATAATGCGGTTGAACTTTCTTAATTGATATTCTGAGCCAGCTTGCCAACAAAGATCCTTCAATACCACATTTATAATAATACTGTTAAAATTGGAACACACATGTCGTAAGCAATACCGGTGCACTCATTGTGGTGACACAAAGTCTGGACCTTCATGAACTGCTTTAATGAGTCCGCCATGACGGTCAGAAATAAGGCACGTCCCGCGTCGCCCTCGTATAACATGTCGACTCAATTGTTGAAGAAACTACTTTTCATCGACTATTGCAAATGCGAGAGGCAGTACCTGTTGATTCCCATCCATTGCAGCTGCAATTAACAGTTTGTGCTTATATTTTGTGTATAAATGGGTGCCATCTACACTAATAATCTTTCGACAGAATTGGAACCCATCAATACACGGTTTGAAAGCCCAGAAGACATATCCCATCACATATTTACCAGTTGACTGCTGGAAGCCTTTGTGTTTCCATTCAACAATAGTTCCTGGATTATATTTTTGGATAGCTCCCAAATATTAAGGTAGCTTTCGAACAGAGCTCTCCCACGTGCCATTTTCAAACTGTACCATGCCTTTTGGTATGGTACATCATACCCTGTTTGGTCCTTCACATTCTGAATGATATGTTTTATTCCATAGGAGGGGTTGCATTTCACGTGTCCTAAATGCAAGGAAGCAATATAAGCCCTGTTTATATTGCCGTGTGAGAGGGACATATTATTCAGAACACATGTATGTGTCCCCTTATACACGGTTATTTTCCAACGTCTAATTTTTTGTTTGTAACCACCTCGAATCTTCCATCTACACCACTGCTCTGCAAAAAAAAAAAAAAAAATTCAATCAATTAAGTAATGATGTATGCTTGTAAGACGCGATATATAAAATATATATAAATATATACTTTCTGTACTGTGCTTGCAGAGCACTTTTCACTTAGTCTTTGAACTCTCAGTTACATAATACTCGCGACGTGCATGCCGTATGGAGTGATCTTGCACCGCTTCCATTAGCTCTTCTTTTGTTTTGAAGAGCATTCCCTTATCAAGCCTGCCTACAGATTTATTATAAAATTTTGCATACCTGAAATTTGGGACATCAACAGAATCTGCAGGTATCTCCGGGAATGTTTGTTCAAAAAATGGTATAGAGCGGTAAAATGTCGGCTGAATAGTTCTGTCTGGCAAAGCCGGTTCAAAAGATGTTTCTGCCCCACGTTGTGCAAATGTTGTTGCCATTACATTTATGTCAACATGGTCTGGGCCATCCTCGGGTGGAATTGGATATTTCGCTTCATCTGGTTCCGAAGCTTCATCTGATTCATTTACAAAAGAGTCTCCAATTGGGTCTTCTGCATCATTCTCATCGGGTATAAAATTTTCAGACAAGGGAGTATGTGACCGGGTAGGCTCTGTATAATGGATATCAATATTATCTAGGTCTTGAGTAACAGTCACCATGTTGGGTGTATAATATTCAGGCTCAAAATTATATGTACCTGCACCAAAATCAGGATTAGAAGTACCCGCACCAAAATACCTGCCAAGTAGTCAGTGTTAGAACAAGAAGGCAATTGTTGAGTTGCTAAGAGCGTCATGTATTCTCCCCACTGGTTTCTCATTTGTGGGTTAGCTTCTCCCCACTGGTTGCTCATCTGTGGGGGAGGCTCAACATGAATTTTTTCTGCATCAACGTATACTTCCAACATGGGGATTTCCCCTCAGGGTCCAACAAAAATGACAGAGCGTCATCATTTGTTATTGGAAAGAGAGTTTCTTTAATGCGACTGAGATATTGGCATGAATGTTTAGCAGATACTTTCAATAAGTATTCATTGCTATCAACACCAATCTTCTGATAAATCCTTTTCAAAAATTGAGCATACGTCGATGAACGAGGTATCCTCATCACCGCTACAGGCTGTCAATCATATGTAAAACACCATCCATCACTTGTGTAGTTACCACCGAAATACAAAAAAATATCTACACAAGAAGATGAAGTTGACATTTTTTGAAGTAAATATACACCGAAATTACAAATATACAAGTTCTGCTGTTTTGAAATATTGATACAAACTTTTGATGCAGCTAAACACCTCAAATGCTTGTTGTATATATACCCGAAATTTTGATACTAAAGTCACGGGTGTGGACGTCAAAGCTGCACTGCTAGTCAAAGTTGCATCAGTGCAGCTTTGCAGTATGCAGTGATGCAGTGCATCACTGCATACTGCATTTTAATGCATGCATGATGCAGCAGCAGTCATGCATAATGCAGCAGCATTTTTATAAAAAAAAATTTCCAGTTTAAATTTTTTTTCCACTATATAAATTCATCATTCATCATTCACCAACGTTCCATTCATCATTCACACCGCATTTTCGTTGTTGTAGTTTTTATAACTGCATCTTTCCGTTGTTGTAGACTTTTTTATTCAACTGTTTATTTGTCATCTATTTTTATATTTTTAAAAAATGGATAGAAGAGAAGTGTATGGTCCACGAGATGGAAATGTATTATCACAATAATCACAACACAGGTCCGATGAGATCCTTGATGGTGACATTGATGAGGTCCTGCAGGCAAAACGTGCCGAAGGTAAATTTTGAAAAAATTTACGTGAACAAGATCTCCCCCTTCGTGTGCAATAAATACTACACCAAATAGATTTTTATGGAGTCTATAGGTGCGGAAGAATTCAATATGATTGTCATTTAATCACTGCATTGGTGGAGAGGTGGCGATCCGTGACACACTCTTTTCATTTTCGTGTCGGAGCCACAATTACCTTACAAGATGTCCAGGTAATATGGGGACTCCAATATGGCGAGCCAGTCTCAGGGACTGATCTTGAAAGAACCAGTGTTCAGTGGCAAGAATACTGCATGCAGTATATAGGTTTCGCACCAGAAGAGGGACCGTTGAAGGGTTCACGGTTGCAGGTTAAGGCCATCATATCTCATATATCACGTGTCCACATCACTCCCGACACTCCACACCTTACTGTTGTACAGTATGCGCGTGCTGTTGCATTGCTCCTGCTGGGTGAAACGATGTGTCCTGATTCATCAGAAAACTTGGTATCGCTACTATATCTTGTAAAATTAGAGGATATAGTAGCAGCCGAGAACTACAGTTGGGCCAGTGCTGTCCTGGCATTTTTATACCTTGAATTATGTAATGCTAGCGAAAAAGGCAAAGCTGTAATAGGTGGCGCGTTGCAGTTGGTACAGGTAAGTTGAATTATTGAATTTATAGAGAAATATTTTTTTTTTTCAGATAATAACTAGAGTTTATGTTATCTTTACAGATTTGGGCCTGGTCACGCATCATTCCACTTTGTCCCGGACTTGGTGCTCCACGTGTACATATGGGCCCACACCAAATAGATAATAACCGTGTGCTCCCAGGAGCACCATATGGTGCAATGTGGAACTGTGAGCACACTTTCACCCGGACAGTGCGAACAACTGTTCGGGTCATTAGAGATATATTAGATGAGATGCAATATGATCAGGTATCTTATATTCATGACTTTAGTTACATATATTTGATCATATAAAATGACATTAACTTGCATTATTTTATTTATTACAGTTTATCTGGCAGCCGTATGACATGGAATCAAATGTCATTATGGCTTACGCAGGGGATTTTAACCCCCAGCTGTGGAGATCAATATGTCCCTTGATATTTTATGCAATAGTGGAGATGCATCATCCCGAACGGGTCCTTCGCCAATTTGGGATGATGCAAAATATTCCAGATCAGCCAGATACTCGGGACATGAGCCTGCATAAGATCACCCGTTCCAATCGTACGGGCACAGATTGGGTTTTGCAGCGCATACTCTACATCACTAGATGGCAAAGAGGATATGACACGGTCATACAAAGACAACCCATTTCCAACAGAAGAGATACAGATCGATGATATTGGGAATGGTACAACAACATAACACGTCATTTCGTTTTGTCGTCTACTGATAGACGTGTGGAAACCAGATACCAACCTAGAGATGCTCCAGCGTTGCAGGTTGTGGTATGTTACATAATATCACATGTTTATTTTATATACTTCATTTTAAATAATAATTTTTATTAAAATTCATTATATTTTTATATTTTTTCAGACCCAACAGCTAAATACTCTTCAAACACTTTTTCAATCTAAACTAGTAGATGTTGAAGGGTATCGCCAATTAGTGGCCCAACTTGAACACGAAGTACAAATTACCGCTGAAGCCATAACACATCAGCCACAACAAACTGCAACACCATCCAATAATGCTCCCACCACATCCCACAGACAAAGGAGAAGTTCTAGCCAAATGTCTATTGGTTCAGTTGAACGTGGTGATATTGGGGTGGATATAACTGGTCCTTCAACAGCATATACGCATCAAGATTACTACGTGCCTCAACCGCCTCAGGATTACTATGTGCCTCAACTGTCACAAAATGATTGGTTTCAATCGACTTCATACATGCCAAGCCATGCAGAAGCTTATTCTTCACATGTAGATCTTGACTTGGTATTAACCAATCATATGCACCAGAATATAACATTTCACCAGTTCCATTTTCATCATTTAGTGCATATCGTGATAATGTGGAGTCCAGTTCTGCAGCATCATCAAGTAGGTTGCATATTAATTCCGGTGGTGATGATAATGATGGACAAAATGAGCCAATACAAAATATGGGCGAAGAAATAAGAAGACCTCGACGTCAACGACACAGATGTAATTGTGGGACAGGGGGCATTTTTAATATTTACTTTTTTATTGTAATATTTGTAATAATATTTATAATATTTCATTTATTCATTATTAATTATTATTTGTGTTTTTTTAAATTGATTTGCGAAAAAATTTGTTATAATAATTTTTTTTAAAATGACCTAGTCGCGGTTCTGAGCCGCGACTCCAATAAAAAAAAATTATCAACTTTTTTCGCTTAAAACTTAAAAAAAAAAAATATCGAGTCGCGGTTTGAGACCGCGACTCGTAACAAAAACGTTAATTTATTAAAAAAAATATTTTTTCCGTTATTTTTTCTTTTTTTTATAATAAAAAAATAATTAACTCCTCTATCTCCACAAAACACTCAAAAAACGAATCCAAATACTACATCTATATGTGATTACAGAAGTCAGGAAATTAAATATATCATTTGACACTAGTATTTATAGGCATTTAGAACCTTTTCTTGAATCATTGCAATGTTTAAATTGCAGATTGGTTCACAATCATTGTACAATTATGCAAAAAAAATGCATAACTCTTTCAACCATTATAATGCTTGACATTTTGCATAATAGGTGTATAACTTTTAAGAAGAAAAATTACAATCACATTTCTTCCAATTTTTGCCGAAAAAATCAAAATTCAATCCTAGAAATATAAAAATTAATTTTGAATATGAATAAATAAAATTATTTATTTCGCTTCAAGCACGAGTACGTGCCACTTGTCCAAGTGCCATATATATATATATATATATATAATATATATTGATTTTCGTTTTCTCAAATTTCCCTCAAATTTCTGTTTTGAAACATATGGAGACATATTTCATTTTAAATTATTTTGGATTTATTTATTCTTTCAATGTGAGATGTACGTATTTCTATTTACAAGCTATTTCCACACTTTTTTATTGTGAAAATTACAAATACTTTTCTAAAATTAATGACCATTTAATAAATACCCTTATACAATGAGATGTCATGAGATGATATTTGTTAGATGATTGTTAATAACATGAATGTATGTGTAATTTTTTAAATAATAAGTGAATAAATTTTAATTATGATAAATTTTAGAATAGCCCATTTTAATTTATCATTATAATATATAAGACAAATAATTATTATTTTACTATTAATGGAGTTTCCATGTAATGACATTTTAATTTTGTTAGAATATGTCCAAGAAACCAAAAAAAAAATATATATATATATATATAGAGAGAGAGAGAGAGAAGGAATTTCTTGAAAATCACTAATACAGCTTTATAGGCTTAGACAGATCAT
This sequence comes from Sesamum angolense, assembly GCA_034509725.1. Lineage (NCBI taxonomy): Eukaryota > Viridiplantae > Streptophyta > Magnoliopsida > Lamiales > Pedaliaceae > Sesamum > Sesamum angolense. The sequence continues at coordinate 10,624,496 of JACGWL010000006.1, forward strand.
AGAGCCAAGAGAGGAGTAGGTCAAGGGAATCAACAAAATATGTTGTATCAGATCATCATCACCATCACTTGTTGGACCTGACTAGCCATGGCATAAAATATATTTGGTAAGAAATAAACAAACACAATAATAATAATAATTAAGGATTTAGGTTAAATGCCAAAGGTTAAATCATAATAAACAGAGGTTTGTCATAATTATATATACTTTGTGAAATTAATAATTGTTTTACAAATACCCCAGTAATGAGTTGCCACGAGAGAATATTTGTTAGACGGTTATTACTCCCAGACGGGTATTTATAATTTTTCAAATAATAAGGTAGTATTTATAATTATGATAAATTTTAGAAGCGTCTATTGTAATTTATCTTAAGATTAGATACATTAAACTCATTAATAAGGATGCCGAAAAATTGAAGCAATTTACCTCTTAAGGCAGGGAGGTAAATTGCTTCATTTTTAAAAAAATAAGGGGGTAACTTGCTATTTAATTTTCATAAAGAATAATTTGTCCATTTTCAATATCACATGAGAGTATATATATTGAGTTATTTGCATCCACCTTTCCTCAAGTTTTGATCTTTGGTATCAATTTTCTTTTAGGTTTCAATATTCGAAAAAAAACCTCAATTCGTGTATTTTTTTTCATCAAAGGATCGGTTTATATTTATTTAAAGACTAAAATACCCCTAATTAACATGCATACATACATATATATATATATATATATATATATATATATATATATATATATGCATATATAAGAAGTTAATAACTATGTTATTTTTGAGAAATCATTTTGGAGTTAATTAAAATGAAAATGCAGAAAATGAGGATTTTAAATTCAAGATTTGAAAATCTTTTCAACCATACAATGAAATATTAATTTAACATAAATAGAATAACTTAAAAAAATGAGATGCTAATTATGATTTAGTCGAAATTAAATAATTTGAATAAAAAATAGTCATTATGTATGTGAACTAATTATCAAAAGTAAACTTTAAAATAGTTTTTAACTTTAAAAAATAGAAAATGAGTAGACTTGCTAGTGTTACAATTTAAAGTTTTAAAACTTTAAAATAATTTTTAATTTTTAATTTTCAAAATTAAATTGTGTAATACCCCTTTTTAAGTTTATAACACCCCACTAATGACCATTATTTCTATTTTAATTTTGGGGTATTACATGTCCTATCCTAACTCTATAAATAGGAGGTCCTAGAGGTCTAGAAAAACACACAATTCACTCTTGCATCTCAATTATCACATTTCTATTCTTCCTATTGTATACTTTTGGGCAACTTGATAAGGTCTAGTTCTCTAGTATTTGTGAACGTGCTCACAATAGAAGACGTCGGTTGAGGCCTTCTTGGTTTTTATCTTGGGGTGGTGGTGAGCCGATAGTACCTGTACGGAGGGAGACCATCACGATCTTAGTACAGCGTCAAGTGACGTAATTTCTACAAATCAACTGTTTTAAACTTATTTATATATATTACAAGCATTATTTATCTTGATTTATCAAAATTTTTAGCATTAAATTAGAATTTTTCACAACAGCTAGATCCAAAGTTAGGGCGGGCTCGGATTCTTACCCATAAAAGATGACACTCACCAGTTTATCTTGAAAGCTAAAAGAAGCATTTTTATTTACCTTTTTATATTTAAATAAACATTTAAATTAAAAATAAATGAGCAAAATACTCCCTTTTTTTTATAATAGTATATTCATTTTCACTCGCTCAATTAAAACATATAAATCAATTTGGCACAAAATACTGATTAATTAGTGATTCTATTATTCCTATCTATAACTTATTTTCTTTATAAATGTTGGGAACAAACTATAAGGGAAAAATGCAATTTACTCTCTGTGATAATGTAAATATACAAATTATTCTCCTATAATTTTTTTTATCAATTTACCCATTTGTATTTTTAAAAATGTAATAATTTACCTCTTTGTGTGTTTTTAAAATATAGTAATTTACCCCCACTGTCTAATTTATCCCCCTGTATTTTTTTAAAATAAAATAATATATTTTCCTAGATAGGGGGTAAATTGCTACATATTTATTTCATAAAGGGGTAGATTGCATTATACCTATATTTCTTGAGGAGGTGTTAGTATAATATAGGGTAAAATACACTTTGCCCGCTGAACTATTTATCATGTAACAGTTACCCCCATTAACTAAAAAATGTGATGCTTACCCCTTAGTTGGACAAAAATGCCCCCATGCGTTGAACAATTATATTATTTTTAATATATTTTCGTATTTTGCAGATTAAATTATCACTAAATTTTTTTAATTAATTTTTTTATACATAAAGAACTTAAATTAAAAATCCAGTATAAATTAGTATATATATATAGTAAATACACAATAAACATAATATAACCAACGACTCTTATATGCTTCTTAAAAGAAATTGACAAGTATATATATGCTTAATCATAAGTTAAACATTTTTTTTAAAATGAATAAATATATTTTATCATATTTATTAAAGAAAATATGTTAAAAAAACAATATGTAAATATTTATTTTTATCTAAAATAATAAATAGTTAATAATTTAATTTTATTATCAAATTAATAAAAAAAATTCATGAATTTTTTTTTGTATTTTATTGTACTCATTTATTAGTTAACTTTGAGCCTTTGAAAATAAAATAAAATTTTAATTATTTAACTCATTAATCATATATATTTTTCTTTATTATAAACAAAAGATATTTATTCCAATTATAAAAATTTTAATTAAACTTAAAGTGCAAAATTACTAAAAAAACGAAATTCTTTAAACTAAATATATATATATATATATATATATATATATATATATATAAGGGAAACATTGTCTAAAAATTTAAGTATAGGGGGGTAAGAGTTACATTTGTTAGTTCAGAGAGGTAATTGTTACATGACGAATAGTTTTGGAGGCAAAGTGTATTTTTCCCTATAATATATCTCAGGGGTGTTTGTGTAAATTTTTGTGTTGAAATAAGTGGTGTATTTATCTATACTAAAATGCAAGAGAATATTTTTTTTCTCTCACAAACGATAGTTATAACACCGCGATACTAATTTTATTATTATGCCAATAATAACTCTAAATTTATTTTCTTTTTCTTTCTTTCTTTTATTTTTTATCGAAAATATGATCTGTTGATTTATATATATATATATATATATTTTTATTCATAATATATTTTAAAATATAAAATATTTATTTATCATATGCACACAAAAAATATCGGACCACCACAACTAACAGTTATACTTATAGCCTTAGCAAAGGGCATATTTTTTATTTTGTTAGGCAGAAAGAGCTTATCGCGGTGGGGGACGGGGGGTATCAATACTATTTGCCCTGATAGTTTTTCAGCCTTCCGATCACAATTGAATGGATCACCTTGCACGTACTTCTTTAGCCCAAAAGTGAAGAAAAATGTTCTTGAACGTACGTACTCAACTTTTCAAGATTTCAACTTTCAACCTTTGTGAGAAAATTAAAATCAAAACTTTGTTGTAGATTGCTATATTCTAATTTGAAAAATAAAAACTTCTTCTAAGTTACATTGGTACGGATGGATTAAATTCACGCATTTCAAATCCTTAGTTACAAATTTGATAATTCCAAATTTAAGATTTTGCAATCATTTAACTTTAGGTTGCACCTGAAAAAGTACAATAAGGTATCTGGTAATGTGTATTAATTGTTCAAAATCTGTATTACTTTCAATACTCTAAATATATTATCAAAAGCGTTATATCCTGTAAAATAAGACAACGTTAGTTTGGAGTTCAATGTCCTATAAGAGAAAGAGGGTAAAGAGTTGGAGTAACAAAAATTGTACCTAATGCGAGAGAGCTAATATTTATACATAATGGTAGGTTGTACGATTTCATATGCACCATTAATCTAAAATATGATTTACGATGTGCAGTAGGCCTTACATACTAGAATTGAACAATGACAAGCTGTGGTCCCAATAGCAAAGTACTGCTTTTGTTAGTGAAGGATGCCTATTGTTATCACTAAACACGGAAGTCTCCTGCATACATTGGGTACTTAGCGAAATGAATATGGATACAGTCCGGCCCAATTATTTTTTATTATAAAAAAAAAGAAAAATAACGAAAAAAATATTTTTTTTAATAAGTTAACGATTTTGTTACGAGTCGCGGTCTCAAACCGCGACTCGAAATTTTTTTTTTTTTTTTTTGCCGAGTCGCAGTTCGAAACCGCGACTCGACAATATATATATATTTTTTTAAAATAAAAATGCTCGAGTCGCGGTTTTATGTTTGATTGCTTGCAATTTTCCAAGGCTGATTTTTCTTTTTTATTTTTTTATTTTTATAATTTATATTATATATATATTATTATAATTTATTATATATAAAATAATAAATTATTTAAATAATACATTAATATAATAACGATAATTAAATTAAAATAATGCATATAAAGTGAGATAATATAAAATAAAAAAACTATATTGTAATATTTGTATTTATTGCAATATTTATAATAATTGATTGTAATTTTTTAATTAATAAAATATATATAAAAAATATATAAATTTATAAAATAATATTTACAAATTATATTTATAATTTATAATTCACGGACACTCTGAAAATTTATTAGATGTAGTATCGGACACTTGTCGGGTTCGGACTCGACATCGAAGTGTCCAAAAATCTATTAAAAGGGGGGGGAGAAGGTGTAGGAAACGCTACGGACACGGCTATTGACGTATCCGACACGTTCCTTACACATTTTTAATTTTTGTTTATAATTTAAAAAAAATTTGGACTGTTTTTAAAAAAAAAAGAAAATTTAGGCTTAATAAAAAAAAGAATTAAATCACTCTTTTTAAATTAAAAGTATTAAGATAAAATTACTAAAAAATTGAGAGATGTTCACGATTTAACTAATTTAAATTATTAATAATTTTCACTGATTTAGTATAATTTCCAAATTATTAAAAGTTTTCACTGATTTTGTATATTTTTAGAAAATTAGTTAAATCGTGAACATCTCTCATTTTTTTAGTAATTTTATCTTAATATTTTTAGTTTAAAAAGAGTGACTTAATTCTTTTTCTTTTTTATTAAGCCTAAATTTTGTTTTTTTAAATAGTCCAAAATTTTTGAAATTATAGACAAAAATTGAAAATGTGTTCGGAACCTGTCGGACACGCCGTGTCCATGGCGTTTCCTACACCGTGTTCTCTTTTTTCTTTTTTAGATTTTTGGACACTTCGATGCCATGTCCGAGCTCGACACGTGTCCGATACTACATCGAAAATTGTTTCAGAGTATCCTTGAATTATAAATTATAAATAATATTTATATAATACAAATCGTGATAATAATAAATTAATAATAAAATAATTTGTAGCAAATATAATTTAATTATAAACTTATATATATTTTAATTATAATCAATATTAAAAATTTATTAATTAAAAAATTACAATCAATTATTATAAATATTGCAATAAATATAAATATTACAATATAGTTAAATTTTTATTTTATATTATCTCACTTTATATGCATTATTTTAATTTAATTATCGTTATTATACTAATGTATTATTTAAATAATTTATTATTTTATATATTAAAATAAATTATAATAATATATAATATAATATAAAATTATAAAAAAAAAAAAGAAAATCAAAGCTGACCGCCAGCTTGCCTTGGAAAATTGCAAGCAATCAAACATAAATTTGTGCTCGAGTCGCGGCATTTTTATATTAAAATATATATATATATATCGAGTCGCGGTTTCGAACCGCGACTCGGCAAAAAAAAAAAAATTTTCGAGTCGCGGTTTGAGACCGCGACTCGTAACAAAATCGTTTACTTATTAAAAAAATATTTTTTCCGTTATTTTTCTTTTTTTATAATAAAAAAATAATTAACCCGATACAGTCCCTTCAATAAGCTTCTCAAATATAATACTTCTGAAGGTCTCCTGGTGAACCCTAATTAGTAATTTCTTGATAATAGGTCTCTGTCAATCTTGAAAGTCCCTAATGTGTAATTAAAATATCCCTACATCACTTTATATTTGCACTCTATTTTCTAAAAAACTGATACATGTCAAGTTATTCTGATATGGGGTAATTGCATTAATTTCTTCAAAGTTTTCCTCAAATCCAAATATATTGATCCAAATGTAACTAAGTTTTTATAAAATATAGGAGAAATTACAATGATTTTGTATGAAATTTGACAATTATAAATATCCATTTGTTGTTCGAAAAATTATCAATACCCCCTTGATATTAACAATCATCCAACAAGTAGTCTAATCAGTTAGAATTATTAGGTTTTCATCTATTTTTTTGATAAATTGATTAAAATGCCCTTGTAAACTCTGAGTTATAATTTTACTTGTTTTTTTTTAATTTTTTTATAGACTAAGTGGACACATTTTATATATCATCAACCTCTTTTTTTTTTTTTTTTTTTTGAATATAATTTTTCAAAATTTTGCTATGAAAAATGAAGAAATACAACAAGGGCAAAAGTGATGGTTTTAAACCTCCATCTAATATTTACATAATTTCATCAACCATCAGGGAGGTGTTGGTAATTGTTGTCGAAATAATAATTACAATTGAAAATAAAAAATAATTTTCAGGTTGAGGTACAAATATCTGGCTTTCTTTAAGAAGATTCAAGGTCATTGCAGCAAAATATTCTTACTAGCACTATCACTTTTTACTTGTCCCCTCAAGACATAACAACAGTTTAATGCAAGGAGCTGAAGTAATGCTTCAAATCCCAAAATGCTTCAATTAATGCAAGGAGCTGATCAATTCTCTACTTTGTCGTCACGTCCTATGACAAAGTAGAGAATTGAGCAGCTCCTTGCATTAATTGAAGCATTATGGAATTTGAAGTAAATATAGCTAATTGGATTTATATATATACATCACAAGTCAAACACAATACATCCATATCAACCAATCAAGGCTTATCAATATTATCAGCAGATATAAGAAACGACGCATGCTCACTATCATATATCAGTCTATGCCATAATAGTGATGTCTTAGTTTGTTTTCTTAGGGCCCTGCTCAACCAAACTGGAGTACACCACTCAATGGTTTCGCCGGCTATACGATTTTAACTCACTCTGAACAAGTGGTAGGGTCCAAAACTAAAAAAAAATAAAATTCAATAACCAATATAACTCTCTCTTATACAATAATTGCACGAAAATGGTGTAGTAAGAAGATGGAATTGAAGAGAGACTGTTACAAATATTTTGGCCATAAACATCCATCAACACCACTAATCTCAACATCAATAGATGAAATATAAAGAGACATATGTTATCATTTAAATATTAATTACAATATATATTAATAATTAATTATCAAATAATAAAGTGCAATTTATAATTATATCAAACATCAAGAACACTATTTATAATTTACCGTAAAATATAAGTAAAAAAAACCTTGATATATCGATTATAGATCTCAGGATTAAAATGAATACAAAAATGTATTTTATGTAATAAAAAAAAAAATTATTGTCTTTTTTAAAGCAAGGAAAAAACTACTTTTTAGTATTTTCTTTGTTAAATTCAGGTTGAATTGACCTTGCGTGCCTTAATTGTGTGCGCGGTGTCACTTTGCCTTGTAAACTTTGCCCTGTGTATAATTTATTTTACAATTTACTCATCCAAATTCAATAAATTTTAATATTACGGATAATTACATTTACACTCAACTATTTGTAGTTATTTAGACAAACTATTTATATTTTTTAAAAAATTATACATATATCTATCAGAAACATCGATATTATTTATACAAATCACCCTTAGTTATTGAAAAATTACATATATAACTTACGGAAACATCAAAAGTATTACACAAATTATCCGTGTTGTTTAGGGATAATTACAATGACAATGATGATTTTATTTAGGGATAATTACACCTTCCTTCCCCTGAGGTCTGGTGTAATTATATATAATCTTCATGTAGTTTGAAAATTACATCTAGTATTCTTGAGGTTTGTTTATCTAAAAATAGGTTACTCCATTAGTCAAAATTCACTGAATTTGTTGATATTAACAAAATAATATTGAATAAAAATGGATATTTATTCTCGATTGACTTGTTACAGACTTATTGCAAGTCAAACAAATATCTTGTGATTAAACTACCCTATAACGATAAAGATATATTTCATCATATGCATTAATGTGTTAATATGTATAGAGTATTTTGGTTATAAAAATATTTATTTTGATCTGCAATAAATGAGTAATAAGTGAATTAGGGATAAATATGAATTTTTATCTAATGGAGGGACTTGTTTGTTAGATAGTAGCAAACCTCATGGATGATATATATATATATATATATATATATATATATATATTGATAATTAGTTATACATACTCAATATTGATAATTCGGATATATATTGATTGTTGATAATTAAACAAGATAATTACACTCCACTTTCTTGAAATTTGATGTAATTACATATAAATAATTACCCTCCATTCTCTTGAAATTTGATGTAATTATATGTAAACCCCATGTGGTTTGGAAAATAACATATAACACCCATGAGGTTTTATTCCATTAGTCAAATTTTTTTTGAATTTATTGATAATACAAAATAGCTGAATGAAAATTGATATTTGTTCTTAATTGACTTTATTGCAGGTTAAATATTTTTTTTGAAATAAACTACTCTTATAATGGTAAAAATATATATCACCATATGCATTAACGAGTAAAGATGTATGTGGGTAATTTGGTAATAAAAATTTTATTTGATTTATTATAAATCAGTAATAAATTAATCATAGGTAAAATATAATTTTTTGTCTGATTCTTTTATTATTAATAAATTTAACAAATTGTGACAAGTGAAGAAATTTATTTGTCAAACGACAAGACTTCAAATGTGTTAGATATAATTTCTCAAATTCTAGAGAGTTTATAAATAATTATACTAAATCTCAAAAGTACAAAGGGTAATTATCCCTAATTAAAATTTATAATTTAACTCTAATTGATTAAAAAAAAGAAAAGAAAAGGGCGGCCAAGACTGACAAGAAACAATGACAAGTAAATAGTAGTAATAATAATAAGACAATATGCGTAAAATTAAGTAAGCCTCATTATTTGTTAGTAGGTACACTCTCTCATATAATAAATGCCTTTGCTCTTTGCTAATCCCAAGTTTACAAGGGAACAACAAGAGGAAGAAGAAGAAGAACATGTAGAATTCCCACCATTTTTGCTTACTCTCTCTTTCTCTCTCTCTCAAACATGCTATCTGCTTCAAGCCATAATCGTCTCTAACTGAAATGGGCACAGCTTCCAAATGGTTCAGAGGCTTGTTGGGATTCAAGAAGTCCGACCCGAATCCCAATCCGTCTCAGAAGCCACCGCCCAAGAAGAGATGGAGCTTTGCCAAGTCGAACAAGGAAAAAGATCGCCGCAGAGCCCACAACGGCGTTGTTTCCTGCGGGAACAACGATGGAGACGCTAGCAAGCGCGCCATTGCGGTGGCCGCTGCCACCGCCGCGGTCGCCGAGGCTGCTGTGGTGGCTGCTCAGGCAGCCGCTGCGGTGGTCAGGCTCACAAGCAGCGGAGGGAAACTTCGGCAGTGGGGAGTGGTTCTGGTGGTTTGAACTCCGTGGTTTGCGTTGGTCAAGGTGGAGGAGGTTACGGGAGCCGGGAGGAGCGGGCTGCCGTTACGATCCAGTCTCATTTTCGTGCTTATCTGGTTAGTTTCTGTATATACATAAGTGTATACATACATGTTATGTTATCGCCATATTTTACATATTCCTCCTTCGTTTTCACTTAATTTTCGGAGTATTGATTCACATCACCGATTCACTCCGAGTTTTGGGCCAAGATGAGTTGTAATTTTTCCTTGTTTGTTTGTTTTTCTTTTCTCTTCGGGTATCCATAATTTTCTAACAGAAGCTTTGGGCTAAGAACTGAACTATCACGCTGAATGATTAAATGGGCAATTTGTTTTCACTCTTTACTCTTGAGCTGTTTGCTGGGTTGTTTTTATGTGTTCTGCGTAAATGCAAGTCTTGTGTTTGTTTGGTATGGTTGTAAAAGAGAAGTTCTTGAAGTTATACACCCATAAATGTATACCTTTATATTTCTGTATATATGTATAGATCATGAAGTAGTGGTTTATGGTTTCTTGGGGTTGGGGGGCGTTATAATGAGGTGATGATGTGGGATGGGGTCAAAAGCTAGGCTGAAGCCGTGTGGACCAGGGAGAAATCTTGTGTAGTAATTTTGATATCAAGTGCTTATTTCAGTTATCCGTGCAAGTGTTGTGGTTGGGGTGGAGCTTTCATGTACCTATTGGAATGATCTGTAATCTGTAGTCAAAAGTTGATTGAAATAGTTTAAGTATACGTTAATGGGTTTTGACGTTTTGTCCACAGTTGCTGGACAGGTGATGCTAACTTTCCTTCATCTTATTTCCATTATTGATATTGGGTTTGGAAGCTGAAAAGAATGAAAATTTTGGGACTTTTCTGTTTGGTTGTCTTTTCATTTTCAGTTTTCATATTTTGAAACAAAAAATCAAAGTGAAGACATGTATCTTACTGGAAATATTGGTCTTATATCATAGTTCAATATAAAACACAATTGCATTAACTAATTCCGATATTCTCATTTCACAAGAAAACTAAAACAAAATTGAAAAAAAAATTGAAAAAACATTTTTTCAATTTTGTTTTAGTTTTCTTGTGAAATGAGAATATCGGAATTAGTTAATGCAATTGTGTTTTATGTTGAACTTTTAAGATGAAATCGTTGTTCACTTTCTTTATTAACTTGTGGGCAAGGACTTAAAGCAGGTGGACTAATCTTTGAGGAAGTACCTTGGAAACTACCTTTGTAATTGAAAATAAAAAAGTCCCATGAAGCTTGCTACCTGAAATTTTCAAGTAATTCCCTCTACTATCTTAAGTTATAACTTTTTACACATGGCTATTTGTGTAGGATAAGAGGGACTTTTTGAACTTTTTTAAGCATACTGTTGGTGATGGGTAAAGCTACAGTAGTTCCAGGAAAGTTACATCTCTACAAAAAGTTAACTAGGACAGACATCTTTGAGTACCCTTCAAATCTTTGAAGAGGGTTTCTATTCCTTTTAGGATGAAAGGTTGCTGTAGTTTAATCTCTTTGTATGCTTTATCAAAGCTTCTTGGGTTAACTTTTTCCTTACTTTTTAGTATTGGTGTCTTGTTATATGTCAGGCTTTTACCCTGATAGGAATTCGAAAGTAAAAATCAAGTGAACTTTTCATGGTTTCTGTGTAATACACATGGCTTCACCATTTGGTGGTGAATCTTTCACTCTAGTTTAACAAAGTGCCATAAGTGCTTCTTGTACTAATTCTACTTGATAGAAACATCATTGTGAAGTTAATATCTTGGATTTAATTATGTGATTTGGGTTTTGGTCCTTTTTCCATTTACGATAAATATGCAGTCAAGACGAGCTCTACGGGCATTGAAAGGATTAGTCAAACTTCAAGCAATGGTGAGAGGTCACATTTTGAGGAAACACACCGCTGAGATTCTGCGACAGATGCAGGCAATTGCTCGGGTGCAAGCACGAGCTCGGCTGGGCGAGCTCTGATTTCTGAAGCCCCACATCCGAGCATGAAGTCTGCTCACTTCAACTATGCAGTAAGAGATATAACATTCATTTTCCCTGTTAAGAGTATTATTAAGTTCGATAATTAGTGTCTGAATGTTGGGATCTGGAGTAAAGTAAAGGGTGGACCATTCTTGACCCTTTCATTTCTTAGCACTAAAATATATGCAGAGGAAAAGCAGCAAAAATAAATATTACATACCACTTGGAAAGATACTGATGCTGATCTTTTTGGTGGAATTTGGTACACATGCTGCTGCAAGTATATATATAACTTTTGCCTTTTTGTTTCACTAGATGAGATTGTTGAAAGGCTTATAGATTGTATTGTTGGAGGTACTGATGACAGCATAAAATGCTTTGAACTCGTAGGGCCCAACAACTCCTGAGAAGTTTGAGCCTACAATTCGGGCCAGGAGTTCCATGAAGCCCGACCAGCATATGATGCTCAAGGTTTGTTTCGATCCTTGTCTCGGAAGATTTCTAGTTTGTCGATTCGTCTACCATACACCTCAGCACAAATTGATGCTAAATGCAGAGAAATGGTTCAAGATCAAATGGCAATTCCAACTATGATCCAGAAAAGTCACAGTTGAGTCGCCATCGAATGGAGAGAAGAACAGGTGAAAGATCATGGGAACAAGGATCTTTTACTAGAATCGTCCCCATGGACGATGAACGAACCGACAAAATTCTTGAAGTCGACACTGGGAAACCGCACGTCACTCCCAAACGTAGAAGCATCTTTCACTCTTCTCATCTAAGTCACAGCTCAGACCAATACTCTCAAAGCTTTTCTACATCAAAAGACTCCACAGCCCGCCAAACAACAGCACTAAGTCCGTTATCCGGTGAAGTCCAATCCCTGAGCCCTCTTAAGTTCGTGCAAGACACAGATGAAAGCCTGTTCTGCACTGCTGATAACAGCCCACAATACTACTCAGCATCATCCATGGGTGGCAGCTCCAAAAGGGGAGCATTTACCCCTACAAAAAGTGATGGTTCAAGAAGCTATCTAAGTGGTTACTCTGACCACCCGAACTACATGGCTTATACTGAGTCATCAAAAGCTAAAGTGAGGTCCCTCAGTGTCCCAAAACAAAACCTCAGTACGAGAGATCGAGCTCGATGAATAGATATTCTGTCCATGCATGCGGTGAGTCGAGAACTGACACACAGAAGGTTTCTGCATTGCATGCCAACTTCACCAACAAAGCTTATCCAGGATCTGGGCGCTTGGACAGGCTCGGAATGCCAACTAGAGGAGACATTTCTGGTTTCAGCGGTGGTCATTGGCACAGATATTAGTAACTCGCCTTGCAACTTACTTTTCGATATTACTGATTATGCTAACTAATGTGGCCGGTTAAGGTTTCTATAGTCTAGGTTACCTTTGTTCTAGTGTTGATGGTGTGGATTGAAGTTTGGTTGGATGTTTAAGATACCACGAATACTATGTTTTACTGATGTAAACTGCAAAGGGATTGCATCTGTGCACAGTATAGACTCTGGCGGGAAATTCACCCATCGTCTTGCATGATAAACTCTTGATGACAATGCTGTTTTAGAACATGACCAAAATGCTCAATGAGGTGTAGTTTTTACCAGAACTTGGTTTAGTCACGTCTAATTATATTTCAAGAATTATAAATGCACCTATCGTGTGTGATTATTTTGTACGAATCATTGCAAGTGTTCTTTGCTTGCATTGGATTCGGCTGAACAATTTTCAAATTAGAATTCCTCCTAAACAGGATGGTTTTGATAGCAAACACACATATCGATCTTTAAGATATATTAGTTGAAATGTTAATATTAAATATATCTTCTTTTTAATTATTAAATTCTTAAATGAGTTGGTCGTTTAACAATAATAACTCAAGTTAGGATAAAAATGAGTACCATGTTTGATTCTTTGTAGCAATATGAGTATATAATTGATGAGTTGTGTTTGATACACGATGGATATTAGAATTGAAATCCGCCAAATTTATTGCCGCCTTGATATGCTCCCATGTTTGGGAATATGTTGATAGGATGGTAAAATGTACTACCACCATATTTCTTTTTTCTTTTTGGGGCTGTTTGATGGAACTTTTATTGTTCATCAAAGCTATGCATTTGAATTCTTGGGAGAAATTAAAGTGTTAAGGGAACAATAATTTTGGTGTAGTTATTGATAAGCCCACCAGTTTGAGTTGAAATTTTCCTATAATCGTCGCTAGTATGAATAAGCTAGAATTAAATGTCCTATGGTTTTGGACTTTGCTATTTTTTATTTTGTCCAATATTTGAATTTAGATGAGTTTTAAATGGGAATTGTAAGTAAATTCCTTTTGGTATTTTTCATGATTAGTTCTAGGAATAGGTGCTGTGTAAATGGGTTATAGTATTCTCCCATCACATTAATAGTTTAGGTGAAACCCCCTCTAAAAATACCTACTTACACTTTTTTTTTTTTTTTATAGAAAAATCAGTTTTAAAATTATACATGCATCCTTTAAAAAATTTCACTATTGACACCTAATCCCCTCTTGTTAGGATTAGGAAGAAAAATGCTAACGTTAGAAAAAATAATATATTATTTTACTTCTCATTTAATATTTTCGTGAAATAATTTTGTACTTAAAAGAAAAAAAATTTAATGGTGTTAACTCCACTCTATATATATAAGTACAAAATATATTAGAAATATAAAATAAGGGGTAAAATTAAAAATTTATGTAATTATTTTTGCCTATTGTAATAATTTTTCGTTCAAACTCTAACGGAAGAGGGTCAGGTGTAAATGAAGAATTTTTGAAGGGGTGTAATTGTAATTTGAAAACTTCTTAGGAGGAAGTGTAATTTCGTATTTTTAGAGGGGACTATGTGTAATTAACCCTTTAAATTAATTTTTTTTTTTGTCTAAAATGAATTATAATACAATAATACTTTCAACAAACATTTTATTTTTTCAATAAGTAATATCAGTTTAAATACTTTAACATAGTTTTCACTTTAAAATAATTGTACAAGACAAAGTATACACTCAACTAAATTCTTATTTTTTTATTAAGTAATATCATTTTTAATTTAGTAATTCAAAAGTTTTGATCTAAAATAAATGATATAATATAAAGAACACATTCAAGTAAATTTTTTTTATATTGTTTCAATAAATGATATCATTTTAAATTTAGGGACTCTAAGTCTAACATTTTTTGACATACAGTAAATTATATAATATTAACAATATTGTAAATACATTTATCTGTTTTTTTAATGTACTATCAAGTTAAATTAATCGTGGTTTTTTTTTTGTCTACAATGAATTATACAATACAAATAATACATTCAACTAATTTTTATTTTTTGTATTTCTTATATAGTGTTGAATATATATAAAATTATTTAAAAATTTAAATGTAATACCCGCAATTTTCTAGTAATAATGCCGTACATATGAATAAATAAATAATAAAAGCATTTAAAATTTAATCAGTGCTGATCTAGTACAAAACCCTGTAACCCGCTCCGAACCCGATTGGGTTCAATAAATTAAGACCTAGGCCCATCGGACCCGCTAAAAAGCATACAAAACCCGCCCCTGTTGGGGCAGGCCCGGGGTGGGACCCCGACTGCCGAGTTTGATTGCCATCCCTAGATCAATATGGTTATCTTATGATTAAAGACCGCTTGCAAGGGTTGCCCATATATGCCAAATTAATTAAGAAATAAAGTAACGCAACAATAAAGGAACGCCAAATTATCGAGCAAATTGCATTTTTGCTACCATTTTAGACCATTTTGCAATTGTAGTATCATGCTTTGTCAACTTGATAAAAATATTATCATATAAACAAAAAATTATACCAAATTAGATGTCGCCCATACTTTTTGAACGAAAATTGGCAAGTAAGTTGCATGTGGCCTAATAATCATGTTGGGCGGTTAAAAACTCTGACAATGAATGTTAGAGGAAAATTGACGGTTGTTAGGCTACTTTCTTTGTACTAGTAAGAACTACGTGCGTTGCACTTGATTCGTATTATTTCAAAAAATTGTTATCTTATATTAGAGATAATTACATTGATCTCCCTATTACTATATGAATATACAAATTCCCCCTCTATTAGTTAAACTAACGTCAGTATTGATTGCAATTCAATATTTATGTAACTTTCTTATTTTGCCCTTGGATAATATTTTTATAAATTTTGTACAAAAATACCGTTGAGGGTGAATAAAATATACATATTTTTTTTTACTCGATGCTTTTTAATATAGTTTAGTATTTGACATATTTGTCATTTGTCGTCAAATATTTATTTAGTAAGGCTCTAATATTCTCATATATATACTTTAGCTTGAAGATCACATAAGTTTATATATTATTATATAAAAAGGATAGAATTGACATCACAAAAGGAAGAAATATAATATATGACAAATCATTCAAACTTTTAAATTATAGTATAATATACATAGACATAGATAATATTTATCTATGGTTGCATGCCTATTTTTTCTTTATTATTCTTTTCTTTTTTCAGAAAAGGACATATGTGGTGTTGGTTTTTTTTGTATTTACACTTTTTGATATTCTTTTTGGAAAATGAGATTCATACGTTATTGTAAAAATCAATCTTGTACACTGGTATTTTATCTTACATAGAGTATTTTATTCTAGTTAGTGTTTATTATATTAGAAATATAATATACAAAAATTGATATGAGTAAATAAGTATAATGTGAAAGTAATTAATAGGAATAAATGTGGATAATGTGAAAGTAATTAATGTAATGTGAAAAGTACTTAATAGGAATTAAATAGGAATTAATAAGTCTATTATATTATATTTTTATCCTTAAAGAAATAATATTACAAAGTTAATTTAGTCCAATAAAAAAAACTTTTTAGGTGATGCATACTTTTATATAAATATACTATATATATATTATATATATATAATATATATATATATATAAAGATAGATAGATAGATAGATATAGAATAAATAATTTTTTTGTAATTACTAAACTATCCCTTTATTAAATAATAAATATAAATAACAATCATAAAAGTACAATACAAGAACATAAACAATCCTATATAGCAGTTCAGGTAAGAGACTAATAATTTCTTTTTAGAGAGCTTGAAATCTTAATACGTTATAAAACAATTAAATATTTTCTTCTATGTTCTATGAATTCAATTATGCATTTTAAATTCAATTAATTTGAACATGTTTACGTGAATATATTTTGAATACTAAAATTAAATAGATACCTTGAATTTTGTACGTTCATTACAATGTATATGGACTTAAAAATATGTATTCTTGTAATGATATATGTAATAAATAATTACTAATGGTTTGACTTTCTTTGAGAAGAAATGTACGTAGAGATATTTTTTTATTCAGTATAGTTAATGATTTATGTAAAACAAATTAATTATTTTCTAAATTTTAAATAAATAATTAATCTAAAAAGACTTAATTTAATGAGGACTGTAGCATATAGCAACTCTATATATTCTGTATAAGATACTTATTTTGGCCTATTTTTCAAGAACTGTAAATATTAATAAAAATAAGTGTGAATTTTTTAACATTATTCAGTACTGAAACAAAAGATTTATATGTTCGATGAAAAGAGTTGCAATAATCTATTAAGTCATATATTCTATTTCCCATTCCTTTTTTTTTTTAATACAAATCTAAATACATTGCTGAACTTAAATTATTATATGAATCAATGAAAAATAATTTAGGACAAGGGGTTAGGATGGATTAAGGAGAGACAATCTTTTATAATAAATAAAAGTATATTTTATCGAGGTATATTCTAGGAGAGAAAAGGAGGTGCCATACATTTGGATAATGGCTAATTCATAAATATCTATTGTTATCTTTATCAATATAATTTATCAAATTATTTAATGTACCAAAATATTAAATACTAATAAACCCATTAAATCATGTATACAAAGTTCGAAAATTTGTTATCAAAGAATAGTTGCATATATACAAAGGAAGAAGCATATTACGAAAGCAAATTTTCATATATCAACCAAGTATAAATGAGAATTTCCAGAAGATATATAAAGCCTAATTAAATATTGATAAAGGAACTTCTCCATCCCTTTTGGGAGCACAAATTTATATTATATATATATATATTTGTCGGTAAATAATTTTAGTCCTAGTACAATAAATATTCAAATTATAATTTATCAAATGTATATTTTAATTATTTTTTAACGAAGAAACACAATTTCGGAGAATCGGTCAATATTAAAATATGAAATCATGCTCCTATATTAATTCTTACTCCTTTAAGTATTTTTTTTACTTATTTTCCTGAATCTGTTTGGGTAATTTTATTTGAAATTGTTAGTTAACTCGGTACTTAGTTAAAGTTATTGAATATATATTGATGTAATAGATGTTTTAAAATTTTACATAAATAATTCATATGAAAAAGATTTAATTTTAAGAAGTTCCACTAATACAAATGATTGAACAAAGTATTTAAGATGATTTCAATAGTTTTTTCGCTTATTTATGTTTGACTACTTGAAAATATTTACTTTTAGGTTGATTTTAAAAGAGTCTTGTGTATTTTTTCCTCTTGCTTTAAATTAAAATTAACTAAAATAAAATTTTGAAACGTAGACTAAGCATTAATAATGATTATAAATATTTTTATTTTTTGTATATTAATTTAATTGGAAATACAGTCATTTTTAGATACTTCAACGATCTTATATCAATTAAAAAATTTAAATAACTTGTCAATAATTTTTTTAATGAATTAAATAAATTTTTATGATAACATTAACCAAATGTTATCGTATGAGCGCAAATTATTCTACAAATGATGATATTGATTTTCATAGCTTGAGAGAAATTTATATACATTATTGAACTAAAAATTATTATATGAAATAATGATAATTTTTTAGAAAATGATTTTAGAATAGGTTAAGGAGAGATTAATTTTTATAATAATTAAAAGTATTATTTAACATTTGTTTTTATCTAAAAATTTGAAGCAAACTTGGGCATAAAAACTTTTTGTTATGATCTAGGCATATTCTGAGGGAGAGAAGGTATGTCACACATGAGTTATGTGAACACCTTACTCTACCAAATGAAACAAAATGGAATATATATTTTGACACTTATATTTGAAGGTCAAGATAGAAAAGCGACAGTGCGAACATGTAATAAATACATTTATACAAATTACCAGCACTTGACAAAGTCTTTTGGCGACAATACATGATTAATCAATTATTCACAATGAGCAATTTACCATCTAAAGGATGTTTTAACACATTATACAGTTTTGAGGAAAGAGGAAAAAGCAACAATACTAACCTTGCCGGCACGATTACAAAGAGGCTGGCTGGATTTTTCCTTTTTTTTTTTTTTTTTCTATTTGTATTACACTGACGAATAAACTTCTTTTGTGCTTGGCTAGTTAGCTACTTGAATTGGATCTCTTGAAGGAACATAAAATGTTGCACACCTAATAAGAATTGCCTGTGCTCTTCTTCTATCCATGGGCTCCTGCATATAGAAAAACAGATCATAACAGGTTCCTGCAAAAGCAAAACAATGATCCATTACCATAATATATGAATTCCTGGGGTACATATAACTACTACGAAATTCCTCTATAAATAGTTGACTTTTGTTTAATTTTACCCGGTGCTTATTTCGTTAATACTTTGTAAGTGATCTTTACAGACTAAAGGTTACCAACTCTCATCTTCTATAGCATATGCGTGAAATGACAAAGCCGCACAACCAACGAACCATTAGCTTGTTGTTAACCACCAGAGCATCTTTGGCTTCACGTTATCATCCTATTATACATGATAATGTCATGTCGTTATTGTATATATGATATATACAACCAAAGCACACGTACATTAAATATTAGAGACAAAGATACACAGCACATTTGAAAGATCTGTGAGATCCCATAAAAAAGATGGATCCAATAACATGAGCAGAGCAAAAGAATGTCTTACGAGAGTAAAACTGAACTAAACTATAGTGAGAATGAAGCGAATGTCTACTCCAGTCGAAAAATAATGGTAATAGAAAGCACACCACCACCAAACAAGGGGAAAAAAAAGCAAGGAAAAGGAAGGTCCAAGGGGCACGAATTCAATGAACATTGAAAGAGTTCCAAACTTTTGTTTCGGGTTAAATGCAATTTGCCCCCCTGTGTTAAGGGACATGTGCAATTTACCTCCTGTGAAAAATAAAGCAGCAATTTATCCCTCTGTATTATTAAAAATAGAGCAAGTATCCTCCTGACGAGTTTGGTGTATCACACGCGGGTTTATTTATTTATTTTTATTTTTTAATTAAAAATTTAAAATAATATTATATCTTTATTTTAAAACCGTTGGATCTTGATTAATCTAAGGTTCACATTTAACTAATAAATCAACAGTATAGATTTTATCTAATTCAAATCAACGGTTTAAATTTAAGAAAATAAATATATATATATATATATATATATATAATATAGAGAGAGAGAGAGAGAGAAGAGAGAGAGAGAGAGAGAGAGAGAGAGTGCAGGTGGAGGAGGAGGCGGCGGCGGCGTACAGGGAGGAGGCGAAGGGGGAGGGACGGAGGAGGAGGCGGGCAGATTTGGGGATGGGAGGGAGGGCGCGGGGCGGGAGAAGGAGGAGGCAAGGGGGGGGGGCGGGGCGGGAGGGGGAGGAGGCGGCATCGGTGGAGGGGGGGGGGAGGGGGAGGAGCGGCCAAGATGAGGAGGAGGCGGCGGTGGCTGAAGGGGGTGGCGACGGCGCTCCTGCGAGAAGGAGATGAAGAAGAAAGAACATATATATATATATATATATATATGTATTATTTTTATAAATACTATATATATTGATTTATATATATTATTAGATATTTCTTTTATAAATATATATGTATTAATATATTAAAAAATATATATAAAATAACATTTTTTTGTGTTAAAAGTTAGCCCAGTTGCAAAAGGGGAGAGTGTAATACACTTTTGTTTTCTGCCATTAATTAAACAAGAGAGTTAATTTCGAGTGAACCTCCATGCACAAGGAGCATTCTAGGCAGACTATATAAAACATG
Organism: Sesamum angolense; assembly: GCA_034509725.1. Lineage (NCBI taxonomy): Eukaryota > Viridiplantae > Streptophyta > Magnoliopsida > Lamiales > Pedaliaceae > Sesamum > Sesamum angolense. Next base: position 10,645,340 of record JACGWL010000006.1, read on the forward strand.
CAATGAGTTCATCATCACTTTTCATCAACATAAACAGAGTTGTCACACTTAAATCCTTAAATGAATCAAATTCCCAGCACAATCTTCTACATCGAACCTAAATTAACAAATTAATCAAACATGCAAAGCCAAATACCAACAAAACCACAAAAATACGCCAGATCACCTCATTTAAATTCATCAAAATAAAACATATTAAACTTACCAGCTTAAAACTGAGCTCTTTCAATGAATATTGAAATTCATTTACACGCAAATACAAACATAAAAAATCAACACAGAGCCAATCCAATCGATCCCACATTTAAAGTTAAGAAAAACAACATTCAACCGAAATCAACTCAATTAACCAACATGCAAACACTGGGTCTTTAATTCGTAGTTAACCTAGACAAATTGGTCCACAAACAAGAAATTCACGCAAATCCTCCTTATAAATTGCACATATCTGAAGTTTATTTCCGCCAAATTAAACATTTTTCTTTAGGGAGCAAAAAGGAGAATTAAAACAAAAAAGTCGAAACCTTTCTTCTGATTAGAGGTCGTCGGCAAGGAGCAAACCCATGATAGAGATCATCCGAATGATACCACTTTGGTGAAACCGCTGTAACGGAGTAAATCTGATATTTCCCATACTGGCGCTATTCTTTGAACGACCCGTTCGTCAACCTCAAATCAAACAGCCTTAGACCCCCTCCACAGCTTCTCGACAGAAGTTATCTTTCTCAAATCTGTTCCAAGCAATGAGTATTAGATTGCAAAATATAGACCAATTAGCAGATCAAACAAGCAATATGCTTTTTATTCATAATAAGAAAAATAACATAAATTTTAACATCTCCATATTAGAGCGTAGAAGTCAGAACACTGAAGAGGAAGATGATAAGTCACCTTGGAAAACTCTCCAACTACAACAAATGAAGATTCATGCTCCCAAAAATCTATCCATCCACAACGATGCAATTTGATAATAGTTTTTCAGGTGTGTTTTAAGTGTATGTGAGCATAGAAATAAAGTTTTGAAAATTTTGGCGCAGGACCTCTTAAGGTATGCCCAAACCCACTATTGTTGTCTTGGGCCAGCTGCCGCCCCGCCCCACCCCGATCCACCGACCCGTTGACCCTCCCCAACTCGATCTGATTACACTTAAAACCTAACCATTTTTCATTCTCCCCTGACTGTTTGTTTCTCCCCCAATTCTTTTCAGTTTTTTCTTCTTCTTTCTCTCGTTCTCTCCACCACCGCCATCTCCCTCTCTCACCGCTTTTAATGGCGTCCATTTATGAAAGCCATTCATGGCTTCTTATTTTGGAAGAGGACAGAGAAGAGTAAATGCCTTTGTGGCGTGGCCTTGGTGGCGGTAACCTTGGTGGCGGTGGCCTTGGTGGCGGGTGTCTTGGTGGCGAGCCTTGGTGCGTGGGTTTGTCCCAGTTTTGGCTCCCTGAGCCTTACTTTCCTGCCTTCTGTTACTGTCAATTTATTCGGATTATTCTGTAATTTCATTGTGTAATTCTTGTTGATTAATGTTGTTGTGTTCTATCATGTTTTTGGCTCACCGCTTGAGGGTGTAAAAACCCAACAGTTGTATCAAAGCCGGCTTCTCCGGCTTCGTCGAAGATACCTTTTTGTTTATAGCTTTGTGTTATTGTACTGCTTTGTGCATTGTAAATTGCTGTTAAACTGCTGCATAGTACAAAAATTATATCTCTGTGAAAATTTCTACTTAGTGCAACATTGTGCTATCCTGCTTAGTGTGAAATTTTCTTAAGTATTGTCAAAATTATCTCTGTATTATCTTACTGCATTTTCTATTTTTTTGCAAAAGGACTGTTGAATTGTTGTTTGTGAAGTGATTGGGATGTGAAAACTTTTTGGTTCTGTTGTGGGGTTTACTTACTAGTTCGGAATTTGGTATAGTTATCTTCAAATGTTCTCATGTACTGAGTAATTTTGTCTTTTTTGGGTTTTTGGGTTTCTTGAGAAACTTCTGAACATGGATAGGTAAAGAACATGAGTTTGATTGGAATTTGAATGGAATTCTTCTTGAGTTTGATTGGAATTTTGGAGTTTGGGTTGAGAAAAAAAATATTATTATATATCTCTTCGTGCTAAAATGAGCTATGTGCATAATATTGCTTAGTGCATCATTGGTAATTATATTGTTGTTGTGCAATTGCACAGTGTATTATGTTGGTTAGTAAGAATCCTTAGTGGTGTTTCATCTGTCTGTTGATGCTTAGTGCTATCTTTGTGAATACTGCTTAGTGCTTGTGTTAATTGTCTAAGTACATATAACTTTCTTTGTGGAAATTTCTCATTTTGTATGAACTATTGGTTAGTTTCTGAAAAATATATTTTTGATAAATATCTCTCTTTCCAATATATTTTGGAAATTATTTTTGAGTGAACATCGCTTTGTGCTTAATGATTTTGTGGAAAATCGCTTCGTGCGATTGCTTTGTGTCTTGGTGTTTGTTCGCTTAGTGCGTTTGATTTTCTGTGTGAAAATCGCTATGTGCAATTGATTGCTTGGTGTGATGGCTTTGTGCATTAATCCTTTGTGGATTTGAGCCTTAGTGGCTGGTTGTGCTCTTGTGGCTGTGTCAGCCTTGGTGGTGGTTTAGTCTTCGTGACTTTGCTTTGATGGCTGAATCAGCCTTTGTGGTTGGATGGTCTATGCGACTTTGCCTAGGTGGCTATGGTTCAATAGCGTTGCTATGTAGTTGCTTAGTGCATTAACCTGTTGTGTTCATTTTCTTTTTTTTTATGTCGCTCAGTGCATTCGGTGCATGAATCATTGCCTTGTTGTTTGAATTGGTGTGATTATTTGCTGTTGCTTAGTGCTTAAATTCTAACTAATTTCTCACTTGGCCGACCCATTGAGGTTGTTCGGTATCTGGTTGAGGGTTAGCTTAGGTTCACCTATAAATGTTTTTATCTCTTTCTCTATTCGTTACTAATGACGTTGTTTTGCAGGAACTATCTCGGTGGAATGGCAATGATGTAGCCAATTTCGGACCCCTTGGATTAGGTTCCCTTTTGGGTCCTGGTCCAAGGGGGAAAATATTGGAAATTTTGGCCTAGGACCTCTTAAGGTAGGCCCAAACCCACTATTGTTGCTTTGGCCCAGTTGCCGCCCCGCCTCGGCCCGATCCACCGATCCGTCGACCCGACCCGACTCGACCCGATTACACTTAAAACCTAACGATTTTTTCTTTCTCCCTGACTGCTCATTTCTCCCCCAATTCTTTTCAGTTTTTTCTCCTTTCTTTCGTTCTATCCACCGCGCCGTCTCCCTCTCTCACCGCCTTTAACGGCGTCCGTTTATAAAAGCCATTCATGGCTTCTTGTTTTGGAAGATGACAGAGAAGAGTAAATGCCTTTGTGGCGTGGCCTTGGTGCAGTGGCCTCGGTGGCGGGTGTCTTGGTGGTGAGCCTTGGTGGCGTGGATTTGTCCCGATTTTGGCTCCCTGAGCCTTACTTTCTCGCCTTCTGTTACTGTCAATTTGTTCGGATTATTTTGTAATTTCATTGTGTAATTCTTGTTGATTAATATTGTTGTGTTCTATCATGTTTTTGGCTCACCGCTTGAGGGTGTAAAAACCCAACATAAAGAAATTCAGGGATAACAGCGAGAGAAGTGAGAGAGTGGGGCAGGAAGATGAGAAGCCACTTTATCAGAAACTTTTCAAGCTCTTCGGTCTTTTGTAGTATTACTATTAATAAAAATAGTTTTACTTAAATCAATTAATTAATTCTATACAAATTAATTAATGAAACAAGGGTAATTTAGGAATAATAAAAAAAAGAAAGAAATCAAAAAATCTATTCATCCTTATATATATAATATATAGATATAATATATACATAGATATATAGATGATTTTGCGCATTTTTGAGCTCATTTTAATTTTTGCCTTCTAATTTTTGGCTTTCCAACTATGTAATGACTCTCTTCAATTTTTTATGTTTCCAGCTATGCATTAATTATATGAACGCACCTGGATAATGTATAAGACATTTACAAAAGAAATGCTGAAATTGTTTGAAATAAATTGAATTTGATACAAAAACAAACAAATAAAATTCATTGACAAATGATGTAAGTTTGTCTGTCAATATATTCAAAATCATAAGATGCTACTATATTTGTACTATACATAAAAAATAAATCAACTACAAATCACCAAAAAAATCTATATCAACACCAACAAACGTCTAGATCTAGTACCCTCCTTCCCACCTTTAGATTTTATCTTGGCCTTTGAAAATGATAAAATAGTTGTTGCCCGTACAACTGGAAAGACAAATATTTAGGATGAAAGAAGAAATAAAATGAGCTAGAAAATGCTCAAAGTCCGAAAAAGAAGCAGAAGAAGAAGCAACCTATCAACCGCCAGTTTTTCTCCAACACTCATTGCTAGAATTTTAAACGGTCCAACAATCATGACTTAAGCGCCACGTGCACTCATGTGCCAATTTCTAATTTTTACTTGCTAACATGAATTGAGAGGAAAAAATCAATTTGCACGCGATAGTTCAAAAATATTTCTATTATTATTATTATTATTATTATTATTATTATTATGTTAAATATTACATTTAATTTTACTCCCTCAACTATATATATATATATATATTTCAACTAGCTAGCTAATGCTTTTACATTTAATTTTTTGCTTCAGTAACCACAGGAATGGCTTCGTTGCCAAGTTCATCATATTTGAGAACTCTCTAGGGGATGGCTCTGAAATTGTGGCCATCACTAACATCTCCAACTAGTCAGCATTCTTTTAATGTATATTTTTAGGCTATCAGAATACTCTCTATGCCAGACGTAGCATAGACACCCATGCTACTGGGAATGCAATATTTACGACACCATTGATTTTATCTTTGGAGCCGCAACGAAGGTTAAAAGCAATTTACCCCCTGTGTTATAAACAATGAGCACTTTACCCCCTGTGTTATAAAAAAGCAACTTACCCCCTCCGATTTAAATAAAAGTGCACACTGCCTCCTAGACTAACCTGGCTTATAATTTTTACTGCAAATACCAAATTGCCCCTTCTTTTATATCTATTGTTGACTAATTGACCAACTCTTCATTGACCGAAAATCAGCGTTTTTTTCTTTGGAGAAAAACCCATTTACTTCAAGGTTCAAACCCTAGATCTAGGCAAAAGAAAACGCAAAATTGGCCGTTGAATCGAACAAGAAAGTGTTTGATCTTGCAAAACTAGTATATTACGAAGGTATGTGACCGTATTTTATGGTTTTTTTAACCCCTTTTTTTTAGTTGGTTGTAGATTTGATTTCTGAAAAAAAAAAAAATCTATGTAGGATCGTTCACTGTTAGAGATCGAACAAGGAGAGTGTAAATCTGGTGTATTTTGTCTCAGGTATGTTATAAGTTCAAGTTTTTGTTTTTTTCTTTTCTTAACTGTTAATTAATATTTCTTTTTCTTCTTTTTGTTTTCTTTTTGTGTTTTCTGTCGCTGAAATAGAGAACAGACAAGAAACGTGTTGGATTTTCAATATGAAGGTTAGTTTTTTATACATTTATAATTTCTTTGGTATATGTTCGGTTTGTTTTGAGACAAACATGTGGGGTGGGGTGGGGTAGGGTTTGTCTACTTGAAATCTGCATATGTTAATTATTATAATGTGTATGTCTTTTTTTATTCGATTTTGCTTAGAAATTTGGGAGACAGACATGTGAGGTGGGGTAGGGTTGTTGTTTTCTGTTGGTTTTTAGTGTTGATGGGGTATTCTGTGCAATATACCCCCCTGTGTTTGTATTTTTTAATACTATATTTAAATATGTTGTTGTTGATGATGTATACTCTGTGCAGTATACCACCTGTGTTTATCTGTCCATTTCTGATGCATTTTTGTATGATTGTTTTATTATTTGCAGCATACTGATGAGTATCATGACATAGAGTTTTGGTGGGGTGGCAAATTTATCTCTAATCCAAAACTTAGATATGAAGGGGGTAGTAAAAAAGTGTTTGAAAAAATTGACATAGATTATATAGGCCTATATGATCTAGGTGCAATGTATGAACAATGTGGGGGGAAGGGTTCTGTTTTAAAATTTTATTACAAAGATCCCACATTATCTTTAGAGATGGGCCTAAGATTAATAAAAAATGAATGTCCTGATATCTGTATAGTTGATATGCTACGTATTCATAGGGGTTAGATGTTCCAATTGTGATATATGTGGAGGATGAGGATGGTGAACCACTTCAGGCAGTAGATAGTCAAGGTAATCTAATTGTTAGACCACAAGAAGATGAGATTATGGGTTTATTAGAAGGCATAAATTTTGAGGTGTTTAGGAATGGGAATGAGAATGAGATGAGGGGTTTGAGTGTGAGAGAAATGGTGAGGGGCAGGTTTCAAAAGGGTTTGAGGGGTTTGAGCATGAGGGTGAATGTGATAGGCATGATTGTGAGGGGCAGGTTTAGGGGAACAGGGTGAAGATGGTGAGGGGCAAGGGGTAGAGGGACAGGGACATGGTGTTATTGGACTGTAACTAAAAGAATGAATGAAAGAATGAGTGAAACATTGAATGAAAATGTGCTTGAATCTGAAACTGTGACTGAAATGAATGAAAATGTGCATGAATCCTGTGACTGAAAATGTGCTTGAAATGAATGAAACTGTGACTGAAAAACTGAGTGAAAATGTGCCTGAAATGAATGAAACTCAGACTGAAACTGTGATTGAAAAATTGAGTGAAAATGTGCCTGAAATGAATGAAAATTTGGGGAGGGATAAAGGTAAGAGAAAAACTATATGAAAGATTTTTGAATGAGTCCTCATATGATTCATCTGATGAGGACTATGTACAGTCGAATTCTGAAACTGATAGTGATACACAAAGTCTTGTGTTGGAAGATGTTGAGGCTGAAAGTGATGATGACATCTTTTTGAATAAAAATCCAAGCAAAAGGGATTTATAAAGAAATTGAAGAGAGTGATGAAAGATAAAAATAAAACTGTAATGACTGAACAAATGCCTGAAATTGGGGATGGGGATTGGGCTAGTGATATTGGGGATGAGGAAGATTTGGCCAGTTTACCAGGTAGTGATGATGATTCAGTTGATAAACATCCTGTGTATAAAGAGTCCACAACAATAAAGATTTGAATTTAGTTGTTGGAATGAAATTCAAAGATGCTGCAGAGTATAGGTCTGTTTTAAGGGATTGGTGCATAAGAAATGGCTACGATATTGAATTTACTAGAAATGAAGCCAAAGGGTGACTGCCAAATGTAAAGTAGAATCCTGTGAATGGAGAATTCATGCATCACCAATAATGGGGGGACCTACTTTCCAAATAAAATCACTAAAAGGCAATCATACATGTGCAAGAACTTATGATAACAAGCTTGCTAATGCATCATACTTGGCAAAAAGAATTGAAAAATCAATCAGAGATCATCCTACAATTCCAATCCAACAACTGAAAAACAGAATTCTAAGAAAATGTAATGTGGATGTGAGTAGATTCAAAGTGATGAGAGCTAAGAAAAAAGCCTTGAAGCAAATTAGGGGGGATGCTAAACAATATGAAATGTTGTGGGATTATTGTGAAACTGTGAGAAAATTCAATCCTGGCAGCAAGATAATTCTTAGAAAATTTGAAAATTCTAATCCTCCATTTTTGACAAAATATTTCAGTCTGTGGCCTTGAAAAAAGGGTTTTTGGAGGGTTGTAGACCAATCATAGGGTTAGATGGTTGTTTTTTAAAAAACTTGTTATGGGGTCAATTACTTGTGGCTGTTGGAAGGGATGGAAATGACAATATGTTTCCAATTGCAATGGCTGTTGTGCAATCTGAAAATAGGGAGACATGGTCATGGTTTGTGGGTGAATTACTTGATGATATAGGTGGTTTGGGGACTAGTAAATGGAGTTTCATTTCTGACAGACAAAAAGGGCTGATTGAAGCTTTAAAAGACTTGGTGCCTGATAGTGAACACAGATTCTGCATTAGACACATGTATCAAAATTTTAAGCTCAAATTCAAATCTGAAGAGTTAAAAGAATACTTTTGGAAAGCAGCTTCAACTGCTAACAGGAAAGATTTTGAGAAATACATGAAGAAAATTGAAGAAATTAATCCTAAGATCAGTGATGATGTTGAGACTGCATCTGATTGGTTGAAAAAAATCAGTCCTGAACATTGGGCAAGGTCTTTTTTTCCTGTGCATAGCAAATGTGACATTCTAGTGAACAATTTATGTGAAAGTTTTAACAACTACATCCTTGAGGCAAGAGATAAACCAATTATTAGCATGTTTGAATGGATTAGGACCAAGTTGATGTCTAGGCTGCAACAAAAAAGGGATGGTATGGAGAAGTATTCGGGGTCAATCTGCCCAAATGTGATAAAAAAGATAAACAAGCAACAATCACAAGCTAGACATTGTTTCACTAGGTGGTGTGGGGGTTCTGAATTTGAAGTAGACCATTTTCTAGATAAGTTTGTGGTTGATTTGGAGAAAAAAAACATGCTTGTGGCATGTTCCAGTTGACAGGTTTGCCATGCTGTCATGCATGTGCAGCAATTGGGTCAAAAAGATCAAAACTTGAAGATTATGTTGATGATTGTTACACCAAATCAACATATTTGAAAGTATACAGTGAGAAAATTCATGCTGTCCCTGGTGCAAAAGACTACATAACCACTAGTTTTGAACCCTTCAAACCACCCCATATGAAGAAGAAGAGAGGTAGACCCAAGAAGCTAAGGAGGAAAGGCCCTGATGAGCTCCAATCAACATCAACCCGGAAGGGTTGACCCACACTTGCAGCAAATGCTTGAAAACAGGCCACAACAAGGAAAGTTGCAAGAATCCCATTCACCCCAAGTCTAAGTTTTTCAAGGTATCTTAATTTATTTTCCTATTTTCCTAGTTTCATGTTTTTTAAATCTTATTACACTATATAGTTTAATTCATCTAATGTATGTTTCAGGAAAGTATTCCTGAAGAAATGTCTCAAGGGTCTCAAGCACCACCTATGAGCCAAGAACCAGCGGGGGTAAAATTCTGTCTTAAGGGTAAATTAAGCTTAATTATCTTTAGAGATTGATAGCATCTAATCAATTTTTGATAACTTTCATAAGGAATCAACAAATTTCATAAGCAAACAGCAAAAAGAAAGTGGTCAACAGTTTGCATCAAGCACAAAATCAGTGGTAAGTTTTGTATTTTTTGGATCATTTTCTGGAATACAATCTTGAAAAAAAAGTAGTCATGTTTGGGATTTTTTTACAGGAACAAATGGGTTATCAAGGGCCTAGGAATGCATCACTTTTGGGAAAAAATAGGACATACCAAAAAGGCCTACGATATCTGAAGTTCTGGACAAAATTAAAGAGAGATCTAAGAGAAGACAACAAAAGTAGTTCTGGAATGTTTGATACATCTATTTTGTTGGTGCATGAAATATTTTTGTATAGAATTATGAAGAATATGTGTTCATGTGGATAGTTTATGTGACAAGAGTTGATTTTTGTGGATTATGGAATTTTTTGTAACAATGCAACAATGCTACGTTCAGCTTTGGTACACTGCAAAATTTATATAAGTTTTACTTTTCTGCAATTTCAAATTTTTGAAGCTTCAGTTTTCTGCAAATGTAAAATTTTGAAGTTTTAGTTTTCTGCATTTGCATATTGCATTTGTACAGGTATAGAACATAATTATTATTAGGACAGGTTTTGGTTCATTGCAATATTTTTCTGCAAGTGAAGTACCAAATATACCAGATTTCACAATTAATTTTTAAACATCAATTGCAATATTTTAAACATCAATTAGAATATTTAAATATCAAGATGCTACACACATAATTTCATTAACCAAAAGGAAGGTTGGTTGTAATTTTAATTGGACAAGAGGGGGCAAAATTGTTAAAAAAAAAAATAGAAAACGAGTTAATTGGACAAGAGAGGGCAAAATTGTCAAAAAATAGTGAAAATCAGTGCCCAAGTTGCAGTGTTGGCGTGTGTACCACACTTGCGGGCTTTAGGGGGCTTGTTGCTCCATTTTAAATAAACACATGGAGGTAAATTGCTCTTTATTTTTTCACAGGGGGGGTATTCGCACTTATTGTATAACACAGGGGGGTAGCTTGCATTTTTCCGATTTCAGTCATGTCATTTGTTTTCTCGCTTATTGAGGACCAACATGTTTACGATCCAATACAAACAAGTGACAGAGAATATCATCTCAGGATATGTCATCCAAAACTGTACCTTGACTGTGGCCCAGGAATGGGGCGAGAGAAGCCCTTGTTTAAAGTTTACTTGGACAGGCCGTGATTCGATTTCCCCATTGTTATGATGCAGTCTTATTTAGATGACATCATTCAACTAACACGTTGGCTATCCTGAGGTAATAGAACTATAGATAAATTAACATATTATGATTTCTAAAATCACATGCTTAGAGCAACCACCAGTAAAAGAGTCAACAGGAAAGGATATGAAGCAGTAATGTGAACCGATAAGATAAGAAAATTCACAGTGGCTAAATTTATATTTGACAGCCATTGGCTTCCCAAAACTAGCATTTCATTTACTAGGGGTTTCAAAACTTATTAACATTGTAGTCTTATATATGGCGCATCTGAGTACATAATGTACGTGGCTTATTACCTTCTTTGCTTCAAGAGAAATGACGTAACTTTGGAATTTCAAATTTTGGAATTTAATTAGTTATCTAATAGTACTGACTATAAAAAATTATCAAAAAAATAAGTTCAGAAATAAATGCAACTTATATATGTTTGCCTTATTTTCATCTCATTAAATCTCTTGCATTGTTGAAGGTGCCTTACTTTACGAACAAAATTGGTTATAATTGTGTTCGGAGTGATCACAATTTTGTTTACCTTTTACAACATTTTAAAACATTCTAGATAATGGTACTCTCAGGTACACCAAATTTAAACTCTTCTATCATAAAAGTGTAAATTTATTACTTTTTTTTTTTTTTTTAATTTCTGTGTAAATCGAAATTTTCTATTATCTTTTTATATAATATAAATTGAAAATTGATGGTAATCTAATTTAACATTTTAAACTCGATTGAAGTTAAAAAAAACTTAAAAGCAATATGTTGGACTTGACTACTGACAAGTTACATTACATACATATATATCATTTTAAAATTTGTATTCAATGATGGTAAAACTTTTCCAGCTTAGTAGTCTGCTACGAAGATTTGCCAAACACTTGTGGGTAAAATAAAATTAGGCAGATATGATTTTCGTTTATGGGCCTTGCATGAGGATAGACAATGTAGCCCAACATATTGGCTTTACATGGAGGGTGGCCCAGTTTGGCTAAATCTGAGAATGGACATGGTTTGGGAGAGAAAATAGATTTGCACATGAAATACATGTGATACTTCAATGATTTTGCCTTACTTTCTAACTGTGAATCAATAAAAATCCAAATGACATTCTCATTAAATCCCTTAATCTTCTCTACTCATGGAGGCTATAATAATAGCCCTATTTATAGCATTAGCATGTATTATATTTATGTCGAGACCATCTTGTACTGAGAGCAAGGAGGTGTGAGAACAAAACTAATATGATTATTTCGACAACAGACAACTTACAACCTACAATCGATTTCAAGGAACTTTCGTGCTCCATATGTTTCTACATTAAGATTGACATACAATGAGAGAATTTTCACTAACTACTTCTTTTATTGATTCCGTGTACATTTTTCGAATAGCTATTGCTCTGGTCTTAGTTTTTTATACTTCAGAAATAATAGGAGGCGGTATTGCCATGTTCACCATATTTGATAAAACAGTAGGAAATGGCTCTCAAGTTGTGGCTGTCACTAGCCTCCCCAACTAACCAAAATTCTTTCAATGCACATTTATAGGCTATCAGAACACTCTCTATGTCAACCATGGATACAAGTAGGGGTGGCAGACGAGTCGAGCATCTCATGAGCCGGCTCGATTTGGAGCTCGACCCGAGCTTAAATTTTTCGAGCTCGAGTTGAGCCAGCTCGAGCCTAATACTTTGTTCAGAAGGCTCGCGAGCTTATTTTAATTTTTTTTTATTTTACGTTTTTAAATTTATATATTATATATATATATTTAACTCATATATTATAATTATAAGTAATATCATATATTTTTAATTTAGCTAATCATAAAAATATAGTTTATTTATATATCTAGTTTCTATAAAAAAGCTTAATCAACAAGTTAGTAAGTTCATAGTATATTTTATCTTATATTAATTATTGATTTTTTAAATTATCAAATAGTTAAAAAAATTAGAAATATATTTTTGTTAAAAATAATTTAGGCTTGTCAATCTAACATAATAATAAAATTTTAAAATAATTTTATTTTAATGATAAAATTTAAAAAATTAAAAAAATAAAACAAAGCTCGAGCTCGATCTCAAAATCAAAAGCTCGAGCTCGCGCTTGAGTTTTACACCTCTAGATGCAAGTTTTATTGCTAATGCAATATTACTGCACCATTGACTTTGTGTGTGGAGCCGCTATGGCAATATTTCAATTGTGTAATTTATTTTCTCATTCATCCAGGACTAGTACGTTGATAGCCCAAAAGAAACAAGGCACATATTGCATCACAGGATATGTCATTTAGAACTACATCTTGATCGTGGCCCTAGGGGCGGAGTGCTAAAAACCCTTATTAGAAGCTTACTTAGGAAGGCTACGGTTTGATTTCCACACCATTATTGTGATTGAATCTTATTTAGACAATATCATTCAATCGATTGGTTGGCTATAAGGGGATAATAGAATTATAGATAAGTTATTGTAATATGAGAGCAACCACCATTAAAAGGGTCCACTGAAAAAGATATAAATCTATAACCTGGACCACCATAAGAAGTTAGAGGACAAAAATTCAGAAAGGCTACAGTTAGAGGACCAAAAATAATTATAATTTAAAAATTAATTCATTATTTAATAAAGTAAAATTTATCTAATACTTTCATTCAAAAAAAAAAAAACTTTAGTTTTTATAATTTATGCTTAAATATTAAAATATTTTTACACCAAATAATAATTTAATTTCAAAAATAGTAAAAATAGACCCTAGAAATTATCTGAAAAAAAATAATTACAAATTTTAGAACTATTTATTATATATACTAAATTAAATTTTTGCTAACATTTTTATTTTGTAAAGGATAATAAAAATTTCTTATAGTTTACGGCAAAAGTTGGTTAAAATATATTTTTTTATTGGTTAATGGTACAAAAAAATACCTTTTTTTTTTTGTTGCTTTTTTGGTACCATTAAACAGAGCCTTCCAATAGGAGTTAACGACCATTAACCTTTGCCGTTAACTTGGGACAAAAAATACATATTTTTGTGTTTTATGGTACCAAAAATTATACTCGCCACAATGTGGTACTGAAAACGAAAATGACCTTTTTAATGGGACTAAAAAAGAATTTTGCCCAATTATTTAATAAATTAACTTTTCCTAATTCAGAACAACACGTCAAGTTCATGTGCCATTTTCCAACAGTTTTGAAGAAATTCCGACGACTGGTCTCCCAAAATTACTACAATTAAAGAATTATGAATCATTTTGCAATCCTAAAATGTTAGAGGACAAAAATACAAAATGGCTACAGTTAGAGGACCAAAAGTAGCTCATTACAAAAATTCTAGGTATATATATATCTATATATATATATATATGAATGTGTGTGTGTGTAACAACGTCAATATCTAAAATACATCTTACACTTTAATTAAAGCTACCAAAATAATCTATATAAGAAAGAGACAAATGGAGTGTTAACTATTATTGAAATCCTAGCCAGGTTAGTATATTCACTAATTCAAAAAATTCATTGACGTTAAGATAATTACATGTATATACACCTATAATTGCATCTTAATTAATTTTTGATTTTTGAATATATTTTATTCACTTCCACACTTGTTTTTATTTTTTTATGATTAGGACAAATTATATGATATATTTTTTTGTTGATGTCCCTATATTTATGTGATATGATGCTTGTTGTTGGGTGTATTTGTGATATTTTAGGTGCTTTTATGGAAGAAAAGTTGCAAGAAGATGACTAAAATGTGGAAAAAAGAAATATTTTAGTAGCAACACAACCGAGATAATCCATTATCCATGGATTATTAGAAATCCGCAAGACAAAAACTAGCTTCACTATAACCTGTAACCACGGGTTATCAGGTAGGCGATGGGCGGATTTTCTAATTTTTACTGATGGGAATCATATTTTTGAGCATCTTATTTCCTTGTGAAATCTTGAGAAGTTGGCAGGAATAGAATTAGGAAGGATAGAAAAAGACTTTGATCTCGTACATGGATTCTTTTCCTCTCCTACCATAATTAGGAACCAGGATAAAAGGGAGAAAGAGATGAAGAGAAAATTTTTTTTTTTTGCTGGGGAATTCTGAAAAGACGAAGAAGAAGATGAGAAGACAAGTGGAGGAGCAAGATCTAGCGCTGGAGTGACAAACCGTTCACACCTGATTTTTGACTCCATGAGTTTCTGTATATTTTTCTCTTTGTGTTTGATCTAGTTAGAATGAATTAGTTCCCTTTTTGCTAAAGCTTTTGAGAAGCCTAATTGAGACAATGTTCTAAGTATTTTTATTGGATAAAACTACACCTTTGTTTTCATGTGTCTGCAAATTATTGTGTTTATTCTTATAATTTGAAAATTTGACCATTTCTTAGATTAAAGTAATTATATTGATGAACTGGAAGTAATTCGGCATAGTGGATATGATAATTTGTAGAGTGAATTGAATGATATGCTGACACACATAGGTAGGGCTGGGCATTCGGATCAGATACCGGGTCTCGATCCGATCTGATGGGTTTGGGTATTTTTTTGGATATTTTTGTAAAAAAATCGGGTATCGAGCAACTTCTAAAAGTCGGGTTGGGTTTTGGGTAGGAGAGTCCTACTCAAACTACCCGATCGGGTACCCAATATTTTAAAAAAAAATCTCTTTCCTTCAAATCTTTCTTCTTAAACAAAATATCTTTTCCAAATATTATTTTACTTTTTTCTTGATTTTGCACTTTTATTTTTACAAACCCTAAAATATTACAAAAAGAAAGTGAAAAAAATTTAATAACCCAAATATTGGTATTTAATGTTTAATTTTCTTCTTATATGTTTTACTTATTAATGGTTAATTTAATTTATATTATTTAATAAAATTTATTGAAATTGAAATTTTTATTTGTTACTTCTCTTTAATATACTAAAAGATTAAGAAAATATATTAATGTATCTTAATAAAAATAAAATAAAATAAAATCAAATATTCCGATGAAATTTCGGGTACCCGCAAACTTCGGATTGGGATCGGGTTGCTATTTTAGCTACCCAAAATTCTGGGCACCCGACCCGAATTATCCAAACCTGAAAAACTCGACCCGACGCCCACCCCTACACATAGGTATGATTCATTTGGTTGCATAAGTTGTTCACAGATCTTAATGCATTATTTTCACAAGTTTTAGATTGGAGAGATCAACTATTTTCTTAATAATAATAGATTTGGTATAGCTCAAGAGTGTTTATCAAATTAATTTGGGAAGAACTTCAGTACATGAAATACTTGCTTGTTAGATGAATGTGTTAAATTTTGCATTTATTGGATCAATTAGATGAACCTATAGCCTTAGCATCTTTCTCATTCCCAAATCTTCTCCAACAAGTTCATTTGATTTATTTTAGTTATTAGTTATTTTCGTAGTTATCCATCACTTAATTCTCGATGATACAAATAATCATAGAGTAGTTGTAGTTTCGATAATTATTTTATTTATATTCTCGTGGAATCGATATTTATTATACTTGATAGCTAGAGCACTTGCTAGTGACCTATACATATTTTAGCAATCATTTTGTACTTATACATTGGACAATTATTTGCTAGTTGATCACACCACACGCCATTAAAATAAAAATTTTCTACTTTAATTTGAATGTTTCCACCGCGACGACAATATGATCATGGAAAATTGTAATATATAATTGTAGTTTATTTATATTAATTTCTACTTTGTACTATTGTATTTGTAATATATAATAGGCATGCATGATATATCGAAGACATCAATACCATTCACAATACCATATCTCTTAAATTTCATTGCTTATCTTATGTCTGGATGCACAACTTTAATCTTAATATGATCATAATGGCACAACTGGTTTTAATTAGTATGATGTATTTGGTAGTTCTTGTTGTAGTTGCATCTCTGGTTGTCTCCACTTAACCACAACCTAATAAGCATAACGTGATATCAATGCATCAACGATTCAACACGATCATCTCTAAAAATAAGAAGTTGGGAATCTATCGCACTGTGATGGAGGCAATGTCTGCAACCTTAGTTTATAGCACTACAAAGTACTATATTCATGAGGAGGTCGGCTTGTATTACAGAGCATGTGGAGGTGTGGAAAAACAAAATGAATATTGTCCTTATAAAGAATATTGTTCTTGTGGGTAGTAAACAACTTACAACCAAGATTTTATGGAACTATCGAGCTCCATATTTTAGAACAATTGTCAAGGTATAATTGTAGATGACATATCCTGAGATGAGATATGCATCTTTTTTTTTCTTTTGAGATATAAACATTCTGGTTCTGGGTAAACGAGAAAATAAATCGCATAATTAGAATATTACCACAATGACTTTGTATATAAAGTCAACGATGCCACAAGTACTGCATTCGTGGTCGAACTAGCATCCACATTTGGCAAAAAAAATCTCCTGATAGCTTAAAATTGTGCACTGGAAGAATGATTAGTAGTTGGAGAAGTTGATGATGGCCACAGCTTGAGAGCCATCCCTTTTGTGATAAAATATTTCAATGAAGCCGTCTCCTGGGATTATTGAAACAAGAAAATGTAAGATAAAAGCATTACATATTAGAAAATATATGAAGAATCAATAAATGAAGTAGTTAAGGTGAAAATTATTCCAAACTATGGCAATCTTATATGTAGTAAAATATGGAGAGCGATTGTTGCAAAAAATCTTCGTTGTAAGTCGTCCATCGCTGGCAAGAATGATATTAGTTTTGTTCTTCCATGCCTCCACATGCTCGAAGTACATGTCCACCGCCACATGAATATAGTATTTGCTAATGTTGTAAAAGGGGGCTACAACTATAGCCTCCATGATAATGTTATAGGCTCCAGTCGACTGCTTATTTTTTGAAGACAGTGGCGTAGGCAGATAAATATTTGGTGGTATAGTGCTTTAACATGCTATTCCTATTGGGTTAGGGGGTAATTGCAAACCGGATCAGATAATGCAACTGCAACAAGAACTACAAAACACATCATAATAAAAACAATAAGATAAAAGGCATTGCTAGTCCTCTTACTATAGCCTTTTTGTGTTTTTCTCATTTAACTTTGTAGGTTGCAAAAAGGATCTTATAATATTTTAATTATAGCAATTTTGGGACACTTATCGCCAAAGATTCTTCAAAATTGCTGGAAAATGGCAGATGAGCTTCATGTGATGTTTGAAATTAAGAGAATTTATTTATTGACTAATTATACATGATTAGCAATTGCATGGCTTTTATTAAAATCAAATAAATATCGGCGAGGCATAAGTGGCCACATAATAGCATGGATTTAGAGGAAAAATCAAATTGCTCTCAATAGTTCAATGATTTTGCCCTAGTTTCTAAGTGTGAATTGAGCGAAAACCTAGCGGTCTTCTCCCAAAATTGCATAAACACATTTAGTGCTAGTTTTTCAAATGGTTTAAAAGGATTGAGCAGAGAGGATTTAGGGATTTGGGGTGAATGTCATTGGGATTTTAACTGGCTTCACACTTGGAAAGTAGGGCAAAATTATTAAAGTATCACGTGCATTCCGCATGCAAATCTATGTTCCCTCCCAATGTAAGCAAGAAGCCATGTACATTATTTAACTAGATGACGGCATATACAACACTATAATGCTAATTTCCTAGTAAATGGGATTTCAGTTTCGGGAAGCCAGTCGTGGCCAAATATAAGTTTAGCCACCATGAATATTTGCACCTAACTGGCCAGCTTATAGCTTTATTTCCTTTTCAATGGACTCTTTTAATGGTGGTTGCTCTCATAATATAATAATTTATTTGTAATTCTATTATAGCCGTATAGCCAACTAATCGATTGGTTGATGCCATCTAAATAAGACCATCACAAATAAGTGCAAATATTGGACTGGCCTGCCTAAGTATGTTTTGAATAAGGGCTTCTAGCACTCTTTCCCCGATGCCTTGATCAAGGTATAGTTCTAGATGAAATATCATGTAATGCGATATGTACCATGTTTCTTTTGGGTTGTAAACGTACTAGTCCTGAGTAAACGAGAAAACAAATTGCATGATTGGATAGTAGCTCCACATACAAAGTCAACAGTATAGTAAATATTGCATAAGCAATAAAACTTGCATCCACTTTGGGCATAGAGAATGTCCTAAATAGCCTAAAAATGTGTATTGAGAGAATGTTGTTAGTTTTTGGGGAGGCTAGTGATGGCCATAGCTTGAGAGTCATCCCCTGCCGTGTTTTTAAATATGATGAACATGACAATGAAACAACCTTATGTGATTACTGAAGCATGAAAATGTAAGACAAGACCAATAGCTATTAGAAAATATATAGAGAATCAACAAAAGTAGTTAGTGAAAATTCTTTCAAACTATTGCAATCCTATATTTAGTAAAATATGGAGCACGATGTCTTGGTTGTAAGTTGTCCATTGCTGACAGAGCGATATTAGTTTTGTTCTTCCACACCTCTACTTGCTCTCGAAGTCGGCCTCCACATGAATATAGTACTTTATATACTATGAATTAGGGCTACAATTATAGCCCCATGACTAGAGGATTTAGGGATTTAGAGAGAATACAATTGGATTTTTGATCACTTCATAGTTAGAAATTAGGATAAACTCATCAAAATATTACGTGCATTCTACGTGCTAATCTGTTTTCCCTCCCAATCTATGTCAACAAGTTGACGTGGCCGCTTATGCCACATTCATATTCTTCTTTTGTAGTAAAATACATGCAATTGCTACATCGTGCATAATTAACCAATAAAACAACTCCCCCAATTTAGGACAGAACATGAGATTCATGTGTCATTTTTCTGCAATTTTTAAGAAACTCTGATGACATGTGTCCCCAAAATTGAGATAATTAAAAGCTACATGACCCTTTCGCAATACTAGAAAGTTAAAGGATTAGAATACAAATGGTCTATATTCAGAGGATAAAAAATGCCTTTAATCTGATAAAACCTTAGTCATTCTGATCATGAATTATATTGTACTCTTATGATAAAAGTGCATACAGACAAGAGGATTAAGCAATGAAATCCAAAAGATATGGGTCACGACTATATATTTTGATTGATGTCTTCGATATATCATTATTATATAGTACTACGTACATACACTTGATTGAAGAAATTAATAAATCAACTACATATATATATATATATATATATATATATATTTATGTCATTGTGAATTTGTCATTATCATCGTTGTCGCGGTCGAGTAGGTGCATGCATGGTTTTGCCAAGTTATGAAAAATAGTTGGAAAGTTTCTGAATTTATTTTTATGGCGTGTGATTCAGCAAATAGTCATCCCATCCAAGCTTATAATCAATAAAAAATATGAAATGAGCATCCAACTCGGCAAAGAAATGAGCATTTAACTCGGCTTGCCTTCCCTCAGCAGCATGTATGGTTTGCAAGAAATCAAGAACCAATTTCCCATCCTTGGTTATGAAACCATCATATACATCCTCCAATCGAGCTTATATGCTTCAGTTTCACAAATAAATGATAAGGCATATAAGAGATCACGCTTCTATTAAAAGAATGGTATATTACCTAATAAAAATTAAAAGTTATTGTCAAAAAAATTTTATTCATGGAATACCAACCTTAAGTTTACTGGAAGAAGATGTCAAAGATTCCTCGGTCCTGTCTCTTAAATAGTAATCATCAAGAAGAGAATTAGATTTTCGTATGCTATCATCCTGAATAGCCTAGTAAAAGTTGTTTCACAAGAAACTATTAATGATTTGCCCACAAAAAAATGGACTACAAATAGAGTTAGAAAATTTAACTTAGCTATAGAAATCATGTTTTACCTGTCGCATTGCTCCGTCGGTATAGGGCCTACAGGCTTGGTATCAATTTATGCAGGAGTTTTATATTGGTATGCTTTGAGTATCCAATACCCCTGTTGTTTTCCTTGATTTTCTTTAAACCAACATAACCATATTTCTTAATTTTCTTTCCTCCGTTTTATTGCTGAGAAGTGAATAGAGGAAAGGGGAAATGAAGGTGAGACTGGAGGGCGGGGTTTGATGGTGGAACAAGGTGAAATGGTGGAAAGCAGATGGTGGTTTGAGGGTTTTCTGTGGTAGTTTGAGGGTTTTTATTGGTTTCACTTTTTAAAGTTTTATATTTCTTTGATTTCATCTGATCCGTGATGAGATGGGGGAGGGGATAATGGTAGATTTTCATTTCCTTTTTTCTAAATTAAATAAATAAAAGGAGAAAGTTAGTTGTTTAAAACACAAGCCGAAAATGCCCAGAAAAAAGCCTAAAAAAATTTACGTTTATTCGTAGTTGTTCCATTCTAGAAGGCATGTTATGACAGTCGTCTCGAGCTCTCAAAAAGTAGTTATATGTAAGAAACCCATATCTTTTTTCACTATGATTTCGAGTGTTCCAAAACTAGGTCATAAAAACTCGGACTAGATTGAGATTAAAACTAGCATAATAAGGATATTCCTACTTGATAACTTTTTTTTCTTCGATAATTCTTTTATTTATTTCACATCACTGTCTAAAAATTCTACGTTTGTATATTTTTTTTATTTAATATGTATAATACATGTCATTACTCTAACTGACTATTAATTCACGTTAAGCAGTACGTAGTCCGTTGGTATCAATGTCCTATATGTACGTACTCACAAACATATATATACAACATAAAATTTTATATATAACTTTTAATAATACAATACTCAAAAGAGAGAATACGAATGAATGATAAAGGATACAGTAGACTGAGAGAAAAGTCGTATTGAAATCATTCCTGCATATATGCTAAAAAGGATACTAGAAGAATTTGGTAGAATAAAGGAATACTTGAGTTTGAGGTTGTATGTGCCTATTCAGCCCGTTAGAGAAGAGAAATTTGGGTCCACTAGCATATCAAATAGCATTGGTGGGGCTGAACAGTTCTAATTAGACACATGGATAGAACATGATCGCAAAAGAGTGTGATGCTAGGTTGAGGTGTTAAATTGGCACATATGAGTTAACACTTGCTGGTAATAACAAAAAATAAATTAGTCAAACATACAAATACTAGTGATGTGCTAGCATAACTATACAACTAGCAATATTAAGTTAGTAGACATGAAACATTATAAGATAAACTTGTTGTCAGTGGAAAATTTATATCACACTATTAACACGATGTCTAGAAAAAATCGGAATTTCTTATAGTTAGTTAGCATGAAGCATATGTATAGTCATAAATTTATACTTCATACATTAGAGAAAAGTTATGGAGGTTGGCAATGGGACAGTGATCGGGTTTCTACGCAGCAATAGAAAATATAGAGCACATTACATATACGCTACTGTTTTGTTATATTGAATAGATGAGAGATTACTAGTAATATGTCTAAGTACTCTGAAGAATATTTTGTCCGAATAACCTAGTGATGTCAATGTATTACCAACATACCATAACATAACAGAGTACAAGAAGGCAATTACATTTTATTATAATTGTAGATATTATTTTCTCGATAACATGAAAATAATATTTCGTGTTTATAGCATCACGCCACCTCGACTACCAGATAACACAATTTATAAGATAGATAATGATTGTATAGTAACAAGTGAAATCATTGAGAAAATGTAAATTTTTATTTATAGAGGAGAAGACATATCACTGACCCATATCTATGACGAATTCATACTACACACCCCCCACCATGAAGTGATATATAAATATTATTATAATATGTGAAATGAGTCACTAATGTCTGATATATATATATCACCATTCACTTTAACAGTATCCGTATATATCTCGTGTTATTAATTAACGAATAAGGATGTATGATAAATTCCAAGAGATGCTAAGTTCGATTTCAAGTGAATGAGAAGGCAAAGAATGTGCGGCCACGTAAGATATGTTCAACTATAGAGTTAACAACATATATAAAAACTTAATAATGCTGCAATTAGAACTCAGGAGATCAATTGCTATATAATATGTTATAAAAACTCCAATAAAATTTTGGATTGCGACACACACACATTTTAGAATAATTGGGGAAGAAGAAAGAGATCAACTGGATACGATTAATCCAGTATGATAGAATTTATCCATCGTAAATTTTTCGGCACCTATGACTCTGCACAATTCCTCTCGTTTACTTTCTAATGAAAGCCTAAAAGCACTCCCGTGGACTCTTTTACTGTGTAGCGCGATGTCGCGTGGAGCTCGTGACGGTGGAGTGTCTCAAGCCCATGACTTCTATTTATATTTTTGTTGCCTTAACCAATCACACACACGAGCCCTAAGCAGCTACCCCTAGCAGCCACACTATGAATTGATGTCATGTTAAAGTAAGAAACTCCGTCACAAACGATCGAGTCGTGAAAAAAGCTCATATCAATTATCTGATCTGTCAAGAAGTAAACTATATAACAGCATTCGGCTTTGCGATAGCACGTATACCTAATGCCTAGGGCCACAAGCAGAGGTACAATTCCTGGATGATCATAATGTCAAATGAAGATGATATTCAAATCTCATCTCACTGTGGTTATTTGGATCACCAAACAGAACTGGATTCTAAGTATAAGACAATTAGAAAATAATTATTTCTAATTTCAATTGCGAGAATAATTGCTCTAACATTTATCGCTTATCTTATCTTTAAATCAATAATTACAGACTATATCGAAAATTCTCAAGATAAAGAATTATTTATGTATTCCAAAAGGATACTATCACTTCACACAACTTAGTCAAAGAGGTAGGGCGTCCGTTAAGAGTCAATATCATATAATGTGTTATGACTGATAATATGTGAGCGGGTGATTCAAACCAAATACCGAATATTCGAGGATTGGTATCTTTTGTTTATGAAACTATTTCTGACAGTTTTGATTAGATATAGTATTTATGCTAATTCCACTGTCTTCTTTATGAATATAAATGTGTATTAACTTAATTCAAACTATGCATGAATTCTTCAATTTGCTATTGATTATACTTGTAAATTGAGTGAGGCTCGACAAAAGCCATACTATAAGCCACTATAAATTAATAAGTATAAAATCCAAGGGGTGGGTTGCCATTGATTGGCAATCCTGATTTCATTTAAAAATCTCTGAATACGCTTCAACTCATCGGATTAGCTCATGAAATTGTAATCATATATAGTTCCGAAAGGCTCTTTAAGGAGATAGAGGGCATCGTACGCTGTAGCTTATACATCGATCATCGAACTGCACACACTAAACACAGATCGATATCTAGTCGGAGTAAACATGTGGCCAATCAAGTAGTTAGTATGCACAATAGCGTGACTTTCTATTATTAAAAGTTTTTAGAAGCGAAAAGAATCGACTGAGAAGCGTTGCAGGTAGTCATTACTGAGCTGAAAAGAGTTATACTCGTGGGAGAGTGCCGTAACACCATGAAGAGCCATCTAAAGATTTGGTCGGTATGACTGGGATTTTCCGAATTATGTATGTGTTGCGATGGATATATAATAGGTCAGGCAATTTAGTCCTTCGGAACTGAGGAACCAGTTTTTGGTAATAGATGCTATTCTTATCTATATACGACATGATGAAATAATATTCATGAGTAGATGTGGGTGAACAATGTCTGTGTCTAGAATCAGATTGACGGAAACAGTTTTATATATATCCTATCAGATGACAGATCTTAGTATATTATTGATAATGATTAGGAGAGACGGTGTGATATAAACAAAAGACAATACTCGAGTACGACTCCTCTGAATCGCATATATCTGAGGTAGATCAGTGTAGTAGGATCATATATAGTATACAAATCGCACTCCATCAACTACACTAGTGGGCATTCCTTAAAAATATATGGGTGCTCTACGAGAAAGAGGCTAATAATATGAGTGGGATATTTGAGATATGATATACAAAGGGATTATCACAGCTGATATTCGTCGGAAAAAAAGAGCGCGAGTAGCATGATATAGTCGAAAGAGTAAGTGAGGAGATCATAATCTAAATAAGAAATATTATAAGACAATAATGGCAATGATATAATAATGAAATATTTATAAATTCACGAAAGGGGTGTAGCCTTGATGCTCCAATATATATCTGAGGCGATCGACTGGAAAGTGTTAATAGTGACAGCGAGTCTAATTCTAAAGTAAGAAAATCGATCATTATAGGAGACATGTAGAGAAATAAAAGAGAATAAGCACTATTTGAATTTCAATACAAAATGAAATATATAGGAGACTATGCTTTGTAGTTGCTGTCGATACATAAACATAATAAGAACGAGTCTAACTTTATTGTCTTATATTAATTTAGATAGTTTGAATCCATTATATATTCCGAACGTCGCCAAAAATTAGTCGCATCGACTTAGATTGCAAAATGGTTGAATTCCCTATAGTAGTCCAACAGCCACAAGATATATTAACCTGAGAGGTAGAATGACTCATTTTATTTGAGCTAGATTAGAATACTAATGAGAGGCCGAGAGATAAGAGGGATTGGTGGCAGCCAAGACAGTATGTGTCAAGGACGTCAAAGAGGCACTTTCACTTCTTTCTTAACAATGATCTACTAGAAAAAGAAATGCATTTGAGAAAAATGTAATGAAGTGATGTATGATAATATTGGAAAATGTAATATTAGCTTATCTAATATATACATAACGAATAGTAATTATAGTATAAATAATAGTAGATGCTAGGTTCCATCCAGGAGATATATCTAGATACAATCTATCACAATTCTCATTAGTTACAATCAAAGCCTTACCACCTTAACAAAGGTAATGAAAAATAATCAATACCATGTAAGGGAAGCCTATGAATGAGTGAATTTTGATCCCTAAGTATTACGCCTAGCATTAGATCGAGTCAACCACTCCTAAATATGCCTTCGCAATATATAAATCGGCTTATATTTGCTCTTCCAAAAGAGAAGAGAGTAACTCTCGGTAGTTCCTGCCTCCCACGTTTTTAGATAGGGACGATAGTCTGCAATTTTTCTCAAAATTATTCTCGATAAAATATAAGTGGAATTAATATCCCTCTTGGGCCAAGATTTAGTAGGAGTTGGTATGTTGTTGAATCTAATTGATGTAATATAGTCAAGAAATAAATCAAACGATATTTAATCAATTGTATCAATTTGAAATAATGATCTCATGGACGCTTTAATCCAATTAAAAAGATTCCAAGCTGTTTGGTTCTCGTTAAATGATAAAATCCCATTTAATAATCAACTAGTAGTGTCGGAATACCATATCGGCCCATCCATCGACATATGAACCTTTTCATAAGTAATGCGACCAAGTATAATAATCTGTTATAGTCATGTTGCCACCAAATAATGTGAACGCTATCAAAAGATCGAGAGTTCCTCACCTCATCATATTGGATTAATCTAAAATGATGTAGTGACCCTGTATTATGTTCGACCACTCAAAATATAGATTTTAGGCTCATGTCCAACAAAACCTGACAGTCAGCGTAAATGGGTGGAAAATCCATTTAGAGAAGGGTCTCAGAGCAGAGTTCCAGGAAAAGACGAGTGAACGGATTGATATGAAAATTATGAGATATCTTGATAATATCATGATGTATTAGCGGTGCGCGATTACCGTCTATGGGTACAGATCCTACCTGTCTCGATACATACTAGATACAATATAGGTGAAGCTTAGAATCTGAGCGTCGGTTACAATTCTTAACTAGGACAGCTATGCGGCAAGACTTCGAGACTACACAATGTGTCATTGCAGTTGACGTAGTAGACATGGAAATGCGCCACTGATCGCTTCGTGAACACCACTGTGGCCATCTAAATCTACTTACACCACCAGCAAGACTTAACTATCTAGATTGTCTTGGAACAACGATAGGAATATAACGCTGCTACTTCATCACTAGATTACAATAGAAGAGAACGGACGAAGTTCTGATACTCATCTATCGGAGAGTAAGAGTCGCATTGCGAGTGTAGTTCATTCTCATGGCGATAGCATGCACAGTTACTAGTAATTGGCAATCGGGACCATAACTGTATCGAATACTGAGATCAGTATGTTCGTGCATGAATCTGCTGTATTGCATCTAGGACGCCATGATGTATTCTTCTATATGAACTAATATATATGCCATATCGAGTTGTGAAAATTTTCAGGAGCTAGAACGGTTGAGCTGGTTCTCCAGACCTCACACAAAAATCTCATCCACACTGAAGCCTATCTTCGACCAAATGGTGAAAGCCTTCCTAATAACACTATAAATCTCGATCATGCTTGTCTCATAACTTTCTATACAACCACATGAACGAGTTTGTTCTCTCTGTATAAAGCGCGGTAGTCAGAACTCAAGTTCTGGCATGGATTTCGTCATTTTCAAAGAGAGCGAACCCAAGTCATGTTACCCTTCACCCGTCTCATGAAGTATCAATATAGACGTCCCACATCTGCGTTCGCAGAGACCATGCACAACTACACTAATCTGCTCAACAACACCAAAATCCCCATCTCAAAAGTAATTAATATAATAAACCTAAGTTAGCCAAGAAAAATAATTAACTTTATGAAAAGAACCCAAACAAACCCAGTGGCTTAGCAAAATAACTATTGAGTGCATTCCCGAAATATATGTCATCAATCCACTCGAAATAAATTGGTATATCTCCAATGAATTTACATAGATTACTACAGTTATAGTGCTATGTAGCTAGTCTCCAATAGGACTCTTGATGCCCCTGGTCTCGAGGTCACTTGACTGGATACGTTCGCAATTAGCATATACACCCCTAAGTTATCATGTGTATGTTCCATGACCCACCATCCAATGCGTAACCCAATGACATGAGTTGCTCTAACAATAGTGATGGTTCTGTGGCTTTGGTATCTGTGAGACATATGTTCAAAAATAAACATAACACCTAAATGATCAACTATATAAACCTCGAATTTAAAATCTATCTCAAATAAGCACACAGATTAACAATGGTAATACAATGACATTGACTAAACACATCTTATCATTACTCTATAATGAATGATTGAGTTACATTATCTATCGAGACGACAATACAGTAGGCTGTACTCACATAATAATGTGCCAAGTCTTAGTGAGATATGTCGTTTCTTTCGCGAACAACTACCTTGTTTATAAACAAAGAATAAGGGTTTTCTTCACACGGAGCAATATTGAACGTAGGGTACCAGAGTATAAGAATGGTCTAGCACGAGTTATTGAAGTCAATATGTGATTGCTTGAAATACAAGTCTAGGATGAGGTATACGCGATCGATACAATTCATTATGATAACCAATAGAAACTAATAAGGAGCCGGGACAACAAACGATTGCATTACACTGCATGGGTGTCTTTACACTACCGGCATGAAATTAATCGGTTTGGCTCTTGAAATGATTCATCAATATTCAACCTAGGTCTCTAGTGCCATGGACATTTGTCCTGCGCAACACGAGACTCAACCACCATGAGTAAATTCAGTCGTTATTATTTGTATTTAGGTAATAGATATCCATAAATAGTAATATATATAAAGTATTAAGTAATTTTCCATTTAATAATTGTATTAGGAAGCACGCCCAAATCTCTAGCTGATGGTGAACAAAGTCACACCCTACCAACTATAATATTGATGGAATTAATTTGCAAATTAAATTCCATAAAAAATGTGAATCGAATATTATCACTGAGTATAAATTAATTATTAGATGGAAAAAGAAATTATTTAGAAGATTTTGAAAATGCTGAAATCACATTGAGAGATAACCATGCTTGAACATTAAATAATTAACGTGCGACAAATATTTAATTAATTAAATTAATTGTCTTTTCTCAATCAGTTTGAAAGAAATATTGCAATTGATGATAAGTATTTTTCGTGAGATGATGTTAACAGCATATTATATGTATTATGTGATCTTTATATAAAATTTGAGAATTCGGAGCCACTAAAGCACTCTCTTATATTAATTATGATAAGCGACTATAATAAATATCGAGAAAGGAAGGGGCTTTACTAGATTAAGAGGTTAGTTTTATTAATAAAAGTCCTTTGATGTTGGCTTTGGTAATAAATAAAATGTCTAAGTAACAAAAACAAACCTTGTCTACGAATATCATTACAAGACGATACACCAACAATTCAATGCTACTAATGGTTTGGACCTTTGCTATGCTTTCTCAGGACACTCCCAAAACAATATCTCACTGGGAGTTTAAATGAAGATTGGTGTAGCTTTATATGGTACGACTGAAACTTGGTCATAAGGTGGCGATTGATAGTATTTGGTTTATTAGGTGTTTTAGTTGTAAGGTCAAGAGCTCCGATACAGCTTGAGCTTATGTGTTATAAATAACACTACAATTAGCTCAACTCATATAAACCAACTATGCCGCCCTAGAAGCTAAGACTGTGTCTTGTACAACATCTATCCACGTTTTCCCAGCAATCTCTCTCTCTTATCTTACACAACTCTCTAGATAACTTAGGATCAAAAATTTTAGAATTTCAACATGCCTTGCGTAATTTAACTATGACTAGGTTATATTTAATAGGCTGAAACAAAACCCTATATGCCGCTGCTCAGAAATACTGCGCGAAGACTTATATCCGCTATCACACACCATTAACACTATTTTCCACCTCTCCTCCGTTTGATTCTAAAAATAGCATTCGCGAAGATATATCTTATAAGGTCAAGAATAAATTCGGAGAAGAATCATACAGTTAGATCAACAAGTAGTGTTGTCTTGAGCGAGGAGAATCCTGTCGTTTGTGGTTCTTGTGTTCTGTGGTGTTGCATTTACGACTTGCTAGCTAACAACTACACTCTAACAGAAGTGCTCTTGTATTAGAGTGAATATATATCGCTTTAGAGAAGTAGGATTGACTTTGTAATTGATATCTCATGGACCAGAGGATCAGAATCACAAGGAATCAAAAGAGACTGATAGCAAGTCGCATAAGAAGAAAACAACAAGTGTAAAATCACTATTAATCTTTAGAGGATCTTTGAATTGAACTCATGGACCAAGAGGACGAACGGAATCAACGCTTGAAGTCGCATGAGAAAACAACAAGGGTAAATTCCTATTTAGAATTTATGTCCTTCTTTTCTTGTTTTCTCTTAATTTATGGCCTATGTATGTTTTATTTTACACCGAACACCCAAAAAAATATCAAGTATTTACCCCTTGATCGGGTATTTATTCGCTTTATTGCTCAATTTTTCGCGCTTTCGCTGCGCTTCCCAAGTTGATCCACTTCATTTAAAATGTACATCGGAAGGATGTTGATTGTTTGGAGATGCTGGTGACAGCCATAACTTGAGAGCCATCCCCTACCGAGTTTTCAAATATGATGAACTTGGCAATGAAGCCGTTTTTTGTGATTATTGCAATTAAATGTAAAAACATTAGCTAGCTATTAGGAAAAAAAATCTATTAATATATATATTTGAAAGAAGTGTTTTGACCAAAATTGAGCAGTTTTGACTCAATTCTAATTTTTTAGAACTTTGATTTTTTTTAACTGTAAAAATTCTGTAAGTAGGCATTAGTAGTATTATATGATATATATAATATATATAATATATATATATATATATATATGACTTCCTTATATAATTAATATAGCTTCAATGTTTGATTTAAAAAAAATATAATAATTGACTATATATAAATGTATTAATATTATCTTTTTGAAATTTATAGTTTTTAGTATGATAATCTTTATTTTTAGCTCAATGCGTATTTTCAAAACTGTAATAGTTTTTGAAAATATACTAATTGACTTTATATACTGTATTAATATTATTTTTTTAAATTCATACTTGTCAATATGATCATCTTTATTCTAACTCAATGCGTAATTTCAAAAATATAATAGTTTTTAATTAAACATCTATTATCATATTTTATGTTACTACTTATATTTGACCTCAATTGTTCAATTCCAACCAAATAATCTATTTTTTCCTAAATATATTTTAAATTTTATAAATATATTATGTTTGAATTTAAATAAATATTAATTTAATGCACAACACACTACTTTTTTCTTAATTTTTTTTTATGTATAATTAACGGTGAATGTGTGGATGAGCTTAATTCCGGGGAATTGGTATTCATACCTATTCAAATTGCTTATTATATTGCTAAATTTTTGCTATTTTAAGTCCCATCTTTCCATTTTTCAAACTTTTCTTATTTAGTTTCATAATTTATGCATTGTTAAAATAATTATAATAAATATACTTAATAAAGTAGAATTATTTATTTTCTAACAAATTAATGTAAGATATAGTCTTTCCTTTATTTTTCAAATTCTAATAAGTCTACATTAATATCTTTTTTTATATTAGGTAATGTCTAATTTATACATATCTATTTATATATATATATATATATATATACAACGCACAAATATAGGCAAGACAAACGGAGACAAACGAGACTTTCGTAAGAAAGGTAACGAGAAAATATGTGGTTGTTTTTTATTTTATATATTATTAGTTATTTTATTTCATTAGTCATGAATAATTAATCATTTTTTATGAGTTTGAAATTTCTTATATTCAAACTTTTTTCATTGTTTTTAGTTTATTTTATTATCAATTTTTGTTTATGAGATCATGAAAGATCAAAAGTTTTTCATTGCTTTTTTTATTTCAATTTTATTTCATGAGTTGATGAAATATATTTATTGTGTTAATTATTATTATTATTTTTATTTGATTTGTATTTATTTATCTTTTCAAATATTTTATATGATTAGTTATTTTATTTCATGAGTTCATGAATATATTATAATTTTTTATGAGTTTATGAAATTTCTCATATTCAATTGTTTTTCATTGCTTTTTAAGTTTTTTATCTCCGATTTTTGTTTGATGCAATCATGAAAGATCAATTTTTTTTTCATTACTTTTTACTTTTTTTATTGTTAATTTTTATTTCAATGAGTTCACGAAATATATATAATATATATATATATATATATATTATATATGAGATTTTTATGTTAATTATAATTATTTCATTTGTTTTATTACCTTTTCAAATAATTTTATTATTACTTATTTTATTTCATGAATTCATGAACATATTATCATTTTTTATGAGTTTATGATTTCTTATGTTGATTTTTTTTGATTTCTTTTAATTTTTTATTATCAATTTTTTGTTATCATGAGTTTCCAATGGTACATATTTATTGATTTGCTCTCATTTATAATTTTTATAAGTGTGTTAATAGTATTTTCTCAACACTAATTTCTATATTCTTATTGTTTCATTTAGAGAATGTTGATGGAATAAAGACTCAGTTTTTATTTTTCTAGACTGAGTTTTTTAATGACAACTTTCGTTGATGTTATGAATTAAAAAAAGTATGCTTTATTATTTTTTATATTACTTCTAAACGCTGATTATCTTGTGTACAGTTATCTATATTATGTGTCAATCTTATACAATTTTAATCTATAATTATATTACTCACTATTATGCACCTATCTTTTGGATTTTATTTGGATTTTATAGATCCTCTTTTTTATTCACTGGGTTCTATGTAAGCGCATTCTATATAATTTGTTTTCTGTATAAAATTACTTGAAGAGACAATTGTTTTTCTCATTCATGGTTTATCTTTTGTGGTTTTTTTGTTCTTTTTGGTTTTATCTTATTAAAAGAATTTATATGTTTTGAATGAATCATACGCTAAATGGATAACAATATAATCTATTTGCTAAGCTTTCTTGTTTTTATGATTTCTATTAAATTTATTTCTCATGAGTTATGAAATATTATCGTATATGTTAATTTTTAGATCCTTACGATAATTAAACTTAAGTGGTTTTATTTGCAATCAACTTTGGTCGTATCTCATATTGTTTGATTTCATAGATTTGCGCACACATGTTAGAAGTATATATTCACTCTCTACAGTCCTGTCTAGACAATGAACTGATGGCGTATAACATTTAAAGAAGTTTGCTTATCGTATTTACTAACTTGCTGACTTATTATTTCATTTAGCAAATAGTCTAAAAGAATTAATTTCTTTCCTCTTCTTGATTTTAAATGTTATTTTATTATTCATTATTTTATTTTATGAATTCGTAAATATTTGGTCCTATGTGTTAATTATAGAATTTTTATTTAATTTATATTTACTATCATGTGCATTTTAACTATTTTATTGATAATCATTGGTGGAGAGATTGAATCTCAATACTTTTATTGGTGAGAATAAATACAACATTGAAATTTTAATTTATTATTATCAATTGTTTTATTACTTGAGTTCATGAATTATGCGATATATACAATAGTCATTTTTTTCAATGGCAGAATATTAAAAAGAAAAACTTAAAAGAATTGTATTATATATATAATATATATATATATATATATATATATATATATATATATATATATAAAGATTACATTATTATCCTAATTTAAAAATTATTAATTAGATTAAAAATCTTTTCTTAATGGTTCTGTATGATTGTTAAATTATTTAAGTTATCAATTAATTTATAATTTATCTTCTTTAGAGTTTGCCTAAATTTTATTCACAAAATTTTGATTAATATGTTTATTAAACTCATACTTAAATTTATACTTAGTAATTTTCTTCAATATATATAAAGATGGTTGTCTTTTAGTTTATAAAAGTAATACTCAATTATTTCAATTTATATGCCTCTTTTTGTATATATATTATGAATTTTTTAATTTTTTTTAATATTGATGTACTGTAATTTGAAGAACAAATTTATTCATTATTTATCTAAAAATATCTTTTCATTTGATTTTTACATAATTAATTTTTTATGAAATTTCTTTTGATTATTAATTAATTTAATCCGTGCATAGCACGGGGGACACGCTAGTATATATATAGTTTGAGGAGTAAAATTAAATATAATATTTAACCTTATAATAATAATATACAATTCAAACTGTGGGAGTATCATGTGTTGTAAAATATGAGGCTCGATCGTTCAATATGAGATCTTGAATGTAAGTTGTCCATCACACACAAGAATGATATTCATTTTGTTCCTTTACCCCTCCACATGTTCTATATGTAGGAAGCGGATCGGTCCGGGAAGTGCGGCGGAAGCGCGAAAAACCAAAAAAATGATTAAACATGCGAATAAAGCAATAAATAAATCCTGATCAAGGGGTGTACCCTTGATCTTTTCCGGACGTTTGGTGTCTAAAATAAAACATAGGCCATAGAATTTAATGTGACAAACACAAGATGCGAAAACGTATATAAAGATTTATCGTTGTTATTTTTCTCGTACGGCTACATGCGTTGTCTCATCTCTGTTTTTGTTTCCGGATCCATCCACGACGAGATCTCGATCTTGAGACACTCTCGAGAATGACACACCGCCACTAAAGGATGTGGAGATTTCGTGCTAGCAAAATCTCCATAGAAGAGATGGAGATCAAAACAATTGCTATGAATTAATGTGTTTTGATCTCTCTTTCATTTTTCTTTGATCTCTAAGACCAAATGGAAAAACTTGAAGATGGAGAATATGGGAGAGAGAGAGAGGCACGAAATTTTGAGGTTTGAAGAGGCTAGTATGTGTTGTGTTTGTGACCAGGGTTTAATGAAGATATATATATGACCTAGTCATACACGTACAAGGAGTCCTGACCTAGTTAGGCTTCAAAACAACCATTCTAACCCTAACCACCCTCATGCACGGAATTTTCCTCCAAAATCAGGTAAAGAACCTTCCGTAATTGTCCTCCTTGACTTAAACCAAAGTTCAACCAAGGCCTTGGGCTTGTTTTTAATGAACTGAACTCGATAGGATCAAGCCCAAGTCTCATAGACGTATATTAAATCTAATTTAATCATAAGCCCAAACATTAAACTCCTTATCTTTTGATCCAATTAAAAGATCCAAGCCCATGCTCTCTCTATCCAATTTATAAATTGGACCAAGCCCAATAAAATTAATCTAATTAATTTTACAAGCTAACTTGAAATTCTAATTAATCCAATTAATTAAATTTCAAGTCATTCATCAAATGGATTGGTCTAAATAAATGATCCAATCATTTATTCTCTCTAAAGATTAATTTAAACCAATTAAATTAATTTCACTCTTCTAGAATTAATTCCAAATTAATTCCATTCCACTATAGTGGTGGGGTGTGACTCTTTAGGTTCACCCTCAACTAGATTTGGGCATGTGGGAACAACAAAATTAATTAAATCTAATTTAATTAATTATTTCTGATTATCCCATAATTGAAAATGGCCCGTTATCATGGGTGGCCGTCTAGCAACAGTCCATGGCACTAAAGACTAGGTGAATGTTGGCGTGAACATTTAGGCTCCGAATCCATACAAGTACGGTCCTACTGTCAACCGTCTCCTGGCCTTAGTCTATGGTATGGAATTGGGTGTCGACTCTCATCCTTGACTAGACAACTATGCTTAACACTCGAGATGCGTTTACTCTACTAATCCGATCTAGGAAACCTATTCCTAATCGAAATGTGTGTGCAACAGTCCTAAATGACCTACGTCTCCTGCCGACGAAACACGATCGCAGTACTTAGTGCAAGTCTCTAAAGGACCCTCAATGCCCTGTCTCGAGGTCCTTGACTTGGAACATTTCAGACCAACCCTCAGGAGTTGGTTTCATAGCTACCAAACCTATGCGCATCCCAACTCTACGGGTTTAACCTTTCGGCAGGTGGACATTTCATTGTGACATTGAAACTCCGTTCAATATCAGTGGTAAGCACAACGAAATGCGTTACCATCTTGATGAATTATTATCGTATTCATTAATATAATATTATTTGATAATGATTGTCGAATGGAAAACAACCAATTCAATTGGCTTTTGGTCGCCCATTCTAACAATCTCCCATTTGACCATTAAGCCAATCACCCATGTCGCTCAGAACCTTTTGAGCATGAACATCTACGATTCCGGCTCGGTTTCGTGGGTCTACTTTATTTTCTGCTATATCTATACAGTCCAATCGTGTATTTCTTTTCACCAACGCTGCCTGCATATGGTTGTTATCTAAGAATTTTTGCGGATCTTATGATGAGATCTCAGGCCCATAAGGCTCTCGCTCTAGCTTTGTCATTCGCCTCTAAGGCTACAACTGGCTTGGCCGTGCTAGGCCCCACATCCATCCAATGGATGTTGTTTTTCGATTCAAATCACTTTTCTAGACCGACTTATTAAAGTCGTCCCACATTCAACTTTTAAGATGGGGCGTCTGCTTGAAATCCCTCCAAGCTACCATGCCTACCATCAAGTCTGAACATGACTATACTTTAAGGACTTATCCATTATTCACATGAGTCTAGAAGCTAGTATCGTTTTAGCCTTCCAGAATTAACTCTCCACAAATCGTGTGTCAGACACACTTCTTTAATCTTTATTCAGGTATTAAAGACTGTTCTTGACAACTGTCTACTGCCAATTGGTGTATTTTCGATATACGTTGTGTAATGCCTATACATACACAACATCAGATCCAACACATCAAACCAACACTTTCGTGGTGTCTTCAGCACAGACATAGGGGATGTCCTAGATATCTGAGCGTTCTTATCAGTTAGACATAACTGAGTCTTGCACGACTTAAGCTTTATCATCAGTCAATCATGACTGAGTCTCGAACAACTTTGAGCTTTCTCATCCCTAATGTAGGAATTCAATTCCTTTTATGGAAAATTTCGTGAACAATTTTTTATGTGTCTTAGTGTTTTCCAAACATCTTAATCTCATTCTAAATGAGAAAGACGTTTATACACTAAACAGATTGGAACTCACACCAACTCCCACTGACGTTGGGCTCATTTTATCAAATCATACCTAGTTTGAGCTTTAGATAAAAACGAATATTCTAATTTTATTAAGTCTCAAACCTAGTTTGAACTTCTTATTGAATCCTTAGGCTCCAAGCCATTGATTCCGAACGATGTCCAACATCGCTCCTCCTTATGTCCTTTTGGATTAAAATCCAATTCTCATGGACAAATAAGGGCTGGAATATGGTCAATTAGAGATGTAGTTGATTACTAATGATGCATTTGAAAAGTTATATGAAACTTACTCCCACTATTTTCTTGACGTGTAT
Organism: Sesamum angolense; assembly: GCA_034509725.1. NCBI lineage: Eukaryota > Viridiplantae > Streptophyta > Magnoliopsida > Lamiales > Pedaliaceae > Sesamum > Sesamum angolense. Next base: position 10,681,914 of record JACGWL010000006.1, read on the forward strand.
AGGACCATCCTATTAACTCAAGTACTTTGTAGGACGTGAGTTCCATCATACAATAAGGGCCAATTATTTCAGTGAAACACTAATCAAACGAAGTCCAACTTAGTTTGATTTCTTTCTTATCAAAGATCGGTCAACCATGGCCCTTTCAGGAAGAACTTCACTGAACGAGAATCACATTCTCATTTTTGATATTCAAAAGCTCCCATTAAATACACACCCTCTGATTCAATTGAAAGGTGATCATATTGGTTCACTACTCTGAGTCTAATTCTTTGGACCTCATCAAACTAAATTAGACTGGTGAACCCCCTACACTGATCCTGTGTATTTTAGTAACTCACAGACATCACACTAGGTCCAATCCAACGTCTAACTGGTAAACATATTTTGTCCCATAAAAAAACACTAATGGATCCAAATCGCCTATTTTTAGTGCTCTTTGAACCCATCGATCTTTCTCTCCTCAATTAGAATAGATTGACCTACCAGGATTTTAAGTTTGGGCTCTTTGATTATCATTTTATTCTTTATTTGAGTATGTATAATCCAATTCACCCAGCAGACATGAATCCCATTCAATGTCAAATAAAAAGCATTATTGATAAAAAAATGTGTAACCAAAATTGTCTAACAATAATGAGAACAATATTTATCATGCTAGGTTACATAACACTACCATAACATGATCACCACTAAGCTTAACTAAGCCCCTAGTCTTTTATAGCAATAGCCCCGCTATCACTAAGCCTAAGGACATTTTGTTTTGGATTTTCTACTCCTTATCACCATCTGCAAACCATTTGCAGATTATGAATTCGTTGGTATCAAATACCAAGAGTAGAATGGTGATATGTTAATACTCAACTAAATTTATACCTTCATTGAAGAGGAGCTTAAGACACTCCCTCTTCCAATGACCCTTCTCATGGCAATAAATGCAAACATCATTTGAAATTCTTGACTGACAAACCCTCTTCGAAAACGTCCCACCCTTCTTCCTCTTCTCGCGTCCAGCAACCTTGCCCTTCGCTTTAGAGGTTGAAGCCTCTCCCACTAGTACCGTCGGCGCAGATTTCTCAATCGTTGTCTCGTACTAGACCAATATATTAATCAACTCATGAAGGCTTTCCTCAAAGTCCATTCATGTTATAGATGATAGTAAATTGATCAAGGGAAGGAGATAGTGATTATTCAACGTACATTTCTCCTCATTGAAATCAGGCTGGAGGTCTTTGAGCTTCTCCACTAGGGATAGCATCATCACTCCATGCTTTTGTACGGACGATCCAAAGAATGCCTTCGTCACGGCATATCTAATATGCCATTCCGGTACTGCATAAAGTTCTTTCATGCAGTGCATTATCGACCAAACGTCCTCATACCTTTCGTGTTGTTTATGGATCTTGTTACTCATCGAGCCTAGTACAACACTGTGTACTTTCTGATTGTTCTCATGCCATTGAGAAAACTTTTGGAACATCAAACGTTCTTCGAGCAGGAACCCTTCCGGCAAAGTCCGAGGTAGAGACTTATCCAGAACATAAGTCTGGTTCTCAAAATCGAGGACCATCCTCACATTTCTCAGTCAATCCAAATGGTTTATTCCATTAAGTATTAGCCTCAAGTATAGTTAAGTGGATTGTTAGAAATTAACAATAAATAGAAAAATAAGCAGATTATTATAATATTAGGTTCAAGTTAAGGACTTGGACTTCAGTCATTAACCCTCCCACTATTTCTGCGAAAGCCCATCACTCTCAAATGGGGTTTCGGGAAAACCATTTTCCTAGTGGGCTGGAGGTCCACAAGTGAAATTCTCCAAGCTCCGCTTTTATTAATTTTCAGACACGATAAAATATGCACGCTCTCAAATTTTGGCATGCCCAATGGGACCGTTCTACCCTTCATCTCATCCCTTCCGCAAAGAAGAAAAGCATTCAAATGGATACTCAAGGAAAAGTTATGAAGTCAGTGAATTCCAAACTCACTATATCAAAGTCTTCGATCTCAAGTACCAAGAGTGTCGGTGTTACTACAAGGAGCATGTCGAAGAAGCTCAAAGAATCTTCCCAAATGTCTCCTCTCGCTGAATACGTTGAGAAGAACTTGTACTCACCTAACTCTGCAGGCGAAAGTGATGCAAATAAATCCCTCCGTCCTCTCCACGCTCCGTGTCTATCTACTCTTTCACAACAAATGTGGCTCCAATTATGATGACTAATGCTACAACTATAGAGGAACAACTTGCAAGTCTGACGAGAGCTATTAAAGAACTTACGGAGCACGTTCAAGAGCAAGATGCACAGATTGCTCGGTTCATCAACAAAGCAGATAATGTTGACACAAGTCATATCATGGGGAAACAAGTTGAGGCTCATGATAAAGTAGAAGTTTCTGCAAAGCAACATTATACTGAAAATGATAAGTATGCGAAGGAGCTTCAAATTTCTTCAGACGGATTGATTCCCGTGGATCAGCTAAAAGAATTCATTGATGGAACCATCAAAAGCAAGATTAAGGGAAGCTCAAAGTCATCCCTTACTTACTCCAAGTTATACACTCCAAGGATCGACAACTTGAAGATGCAAATGGGTTATCAACCACCAGAATTTCAATAATTTGATGGTAAGGACAACCCTAAGCAGCACGTGGTTCATTTCATTGCAACATGCAACAATGCGGGAACTTATGGTGATCATTTAGTCAAGTAGTTTGTTCGATCGCTGAAAGGCAATGCGTTTGATTGGTACACTGACTTGGAGGCCGACTCAATTGATGGATGGGAACAACTAGAGGAAGAATTTCTCAATCGCTTCTACAACACTCGGTGAACTGTCGGCATGGTTGAGCTTACAAATTCTTGCCAATGGAAAGAAGAACCGGTCATTGATTATATCAATAGGTGGAGGAATCTAAGTCTTAATTGCAAGATCGACTATCTGAAGCTTCTGCCATCGAGATGTGCATTCAAGGAATGCATTGGGGACATCGCTATATCCTCCAAGGAATCCAAGATCCTTTGAAATTGGCCACTCGAGCGCATGAAATGGAGTTGAGTATGATAACAAGTGGGGAAGGCCACCTGTCCAGGATCTTCACAAGAGAGAAGTAAAGAAAGGGGACAAGCCCTTTTAAAAAGCTCCAAACAAAGAATCAATGGCAGTGAACGTTGCGCCATTCAAACTCAAAAGCACTGCAAAAGACAATGTTGCCCCAAAGAATAATGTTCATCACAAGAGGCCACAGAGGAAACTGACTCTGAAGGAAATGCAAGCAAGAGAATATCCATTTCTTGACTCCGATGTCCCTGGGATATTTGATGACTTGTTGGAGGCTAACCTTATTGATATGCCATAAATGAAGCGGCCCGAGGAAGCTGAACGAAAAGATGACCCAAAATATTGCAAATACCATCGCTTAGTTGGGCACCCAATACAAGACTGCTTCGTGTTCAAGGATAAGGTTATGCAATTAGCTCGGCAAGGTAAATTTTCTCTTCAAGAAGATTCTGCCGTGACAAATGCTATTACAATCGAGAGCGGATATATCGATGGCAACACGAATTCATGTAATGCCACGCATGGGGATAATATCACAATCAATGAGGATACACTATTGGAAAAGGAGGATTCCTCTGATGCTGATGATTGCATGTCTACAATTACTTTCACTGATGAAGATCTGCTCCTTGGGTCTAAACCTCATAATCGTCCTTTGTTCATTGCTGGATATTTACGTGAACAAAAAGTGAATAGAATATTAATTGATGGAGGATCTGCAGTCAATATCTTACCTCTACGAATTTTAAAAAGAACTAGGAATCCCTAGATGAACTCTCTAACAGCCGCCTTATGATCCAAGACTTCAATCAAGGAGGACAAAGGGCTGTCAGCATTATAAAGATGCAATTGACTATGGAGGACATGGTGTCGAGCGCATTATTCCATGTCATAGGCGCCAAAACTTCCTACAACATGCTTCTCGATCGTCCTTGATTACATGAAAATGCAGTAGTTCCATCTACATGGCATCAATATTTTAAGTATTATCGCAATGGTATAGCGAAAAAGGTGCTCGGTGACAACAAACATTTTACTGAAGCTGAGTCACACTCTGCTGATGCTAAGTACTATATTGAAGATGCTAAGAAGGGAAAAGAAGTATTGCCCCTCGAAGAGCCAAAGTCATGCAATAATCAAAACACAAGAAAGAATGATTCATCCAACCTCGAAATTGAATTGTCAAAGGGTCTGATTTTACCATTGACTCTGATCAACATGAAGTAACCGTCTAAGCCACCACTCAATGGATTTGTATCCTCAACCCAAGAAGATGAAGGAGGACATGAGGTATTAGCCATAGACGAAAAGGGCTTCGATCCCAAAGCCTTCAAGCTCCTTATTAAAGCCGAATACGATCCCAAAGAAAAGCTCAGCCTTGGAAAACTTCCTCCTGAAGCCACCGGCAAGAAACTCCTCTCAACGCTACCCAATAATGCTCAAAATTCCTAGTAGGGTTTTTTTACTCCACCTAAGCCTGTTCGCATTGCTATAAAGAGAGTCAACAACAATTATGTTCTGAAGGATTTTCTTCAATTGAAGATCACAAGGGAAGAAATTTGATACAATTTTTCTTCAACAGACTTGGCCCCCACAGAAAAGAATTGCACGGAATAGCTAACAGACAATCCGTCTTTGATAGGTTGGGTCCATGTAAAAGAGTGGGACATAAAAAAAAATACGCGTTTAAGGTGGCGATACTTCGAAGAAAAACATCAAGTCTTCACATACATAAAAATTTAGAAGCTTGATCCCTTCTAGAATGAAGCGCCAGACAACCTTAACCGTATCATGTGGCAGAGTTTTAAAGGCTAAAGCACAAACCGTGATCTTCACACAAGTACAATCTGATGACGAGGATGATAAAGAAAGTGTAGCATTGTCTAATTACATTAGCAATGGTGCTGAAGAAGACATTGCACAAACTTAGCACATCACCTTAATTGAAGATGGTGAGGTTGAAGAAGAAGACATCGAAGATGCTCCTGCAGAACTTGAGGAGGGTATTAAAACCACCATCGATGAATTGAAAGAAGTTAATCTGGCGACATTGAAAACCCTCGACCAATTTACATAAGTGCCTCACTAACTCAGGAAGAAGAAGGAACTTATATTGCATTACTCCATGAATTTAAAGATGTATTTGCATGGTCCTACAAGGAAATGACCGGATCAGACCCAAAGGTAGTTGTACACCACCTGTCAGTAAAGAAAGGAGCTTGCCCTGTCAAACAAGGCCAGCGTAGATTTCGACTTGAGTTAATCTCGTTGATTGAAGGCGCAGTGAACAAACTCAGTGAAGTCGGTTTCATCCAAGATGCTAAGTATCCATGTGGATTTCCAGCATTGTCCCTGTAAGAAAGAAGAATGGGCAAATTTGAGTATGTGTTGATTTTAGGGACCTAAATAATGCATGCCCTAAAGATGACTTCCCCTCACCAATCGCTGAACTGATGATAGATGCCACTACGGGTCATGAAGCTTTATCTTCCATGGATGGATCATCTGGATACAACTAAATACGTATGGCACTGGCGGACGAGGACTTGACGGCATTCCGCACTCCTAAAGGTATATATTGCTACAAAGTTATGTCTTTTGGGCTGGGCTATAAAAAAAGGATCTTCGCTTCATAAGTCGAATGCTACGCTGATGACTTGGTTGTAAAAAAGAAGCGAAAGATTTCAAGACTTGAGGAAGGTTTGTGAACACTTGAGGAGATATCAGCTAAAGATGAACCCTTCTAAATGTGCGTTTGGAGTTACATTCAGAAAATTCCTTGGATTCAGCATTCGCTAGCGGGGCATAGAAATTGAGCAAGCAAAGATTGATTCCATCTTGAGAATGCCAGAACCACGAAATATCCACGACCTCAAAAGTTTGCAAGGAAAACTAGCATATCTCCGGAGGTTTATTTCAAATCTAGTCGGTCGTTGTCAACCATTCAGTCATCTAATGAAGAAAGACGTACCATTTCAATGGGATGAAGCCTGTGATAAAGCATTTAAAAGCATAAAGTCCTACTTAATGAAACCTCCAGTCTTGGTTGCACCTATTCCAAGGCGCCCTCTAATTCTTTACGTTCCTGCTCAGGAGTGCTCTGTAGGAATCCTGCTTGCTCAGAAAAATGATGAAGGAAAGGAGAATGCTTTGTACTACTTGAGTAGGACGATGACGCCAAATAAGCTCAAATATTCACCTATTGAAAAGTTGTGCCTGGCACTCATTTTCTCAATCCAAAAGTTGAAGCATTATTTCCAATCTCATAGCATTCATTTGGTCTCAAAGGCCAACCCTTTGAAGTATGTCATGGCAAAACCAGTACTTTTGGATAGGCTTGCAAGATGGTACCTCCAACTGCAACAATTTGAAATCACACATATTCCTCAAAAAGCCGTAAAAAGGGCAAGTTCTAGCAGATTTTCTAGCTGATCATCCCATGTCTGCCGAATAGAAGTTATTCGATGACTTGCCTCATGAAGATGTCCTCGTGATCGAAGTTACGCCTCCTTGAAAGATGTACTTTGATGGAGCCTCCCATAAAGAAGGAGTCGGCGCTGGAGTTGTATTTGTTACATCAGAAGGAGAAGTACTACCTTACTCCTTTACATTGACACAAAAGTGCTCAAACAATGTTGCGGTAGATCAAGCTCTAATCTTGGGATTAGAAATAGCTGTTGACATAAAACAACTACCTCTCAAAATATACGGAGATGCTCAGCTAGTGGTCAATCAACTTCTTGGTCTCTATGAAGTCAAAAAGCCTGAATTGCTTCCATATCATAACTATGCAAAAAGACTAATGGGGTGGCTAGGAGATGTAGAACTCGAGCATCTACCGAGGAAGACAACAAACAAGCTGATGCATTGGCAAAACTCGCTTCAACACTTTCAATGACCGACAAAGAAGCACGTATACCAATATGTAAGAGTTGGGTCATACCACCAATCTTCAGTGACGATGAGGATGACACATTCCAAGAAAAAGAAAATATCAAGCTTGCCAATTCCACGGTAATTTGATCCACCAACCACCTGAGCCATTGCATCCTACCGTTGCCTCATAGCCTTTCGATGCTTGGGGTTTAGATGTTGTGGGACCTTTGATGAAGTCCTCTGGAGGTCATTTGCTTATTCTTGCTGCAACAGATTATTTCTCCAAATGGGCTGAAGCAGTACCTCTTAAAGAAGTGAAGAAGGAGAATGTTGCTGATTTTATCCGCACCCACATTATTTACCGCTATGGAGTGCCCAGGTATATCATCATCGATAATAGGAATCCTTTTTGCAATAGCTTGATAGGCAAGTTATGTCAAAAGTTTGGTTTTAAACAAAGAAATTCCTATATGTATTATGCTGCTGCAAATGGTCTTGCTGAAGCATTTAACAAAACTTGGTGCAACCTACTAAAGAAAGTGGTGGCTAAGTCAAAGCGCGATTGGCACGAGAGGATTGGAGAAGCTCTATGAGCATACAGGACCACTGTTAGAACACCTACTCAAGCAACTCCCTATGCATTAGTCTATGGGGTAGAGACAGTCCTTCCACTCGAGCAGCAAATCCCATCATTAAGGATAGTCATACAAGAAGGACTTACCGAGGTAGAAAATGCTGAAATACGACTCGAAGAGTTGGAAGCCCTCGATGAAAAGAGATTAGAAACACAAGAAAGGCTCGAGTGTTACCAAGCCCAATTTGTCTAGGGCGTTCAATAAGAAGGTGCGTCTGCGTTCTTTTCAGGTTGGCGATTTAGTTCTTACAGTGAGGAGACCTATAATCACAACGCATCGGACGGGAAATAAATTTTTGCCAAAGTGGGATGGTCCGTATATTGTCAAAGAAGCCTACATAAATGGTGCATATAAATTGGTCACTGAAGATGGTTTGAAAATTGGCCCAATCAATGGGCAGTTTTTGAAACGATACTACGCTTGAAAAAAAATGCAAACAAAAAAAAGAGAAAAAAAAACTCCTAGCCCGCATGAGTATAAACTATGAACGGCCCTTCATTTTTCAAACAAATATTTTGTACTTTGAACTACGTAATGACTTGATCCTCTCGATGAGGTACGTAGGCAGCTTATATATTTCTAAGTTCAGTCATAACATATAAAATATCTTTATTTCTCATTTGAAGCTGTTGACGTGGGAAATACTAAGGTATGCTCAAAGATTGCAAGATAGAAGCAAGAAAAAAAAATTCTATTACGTAATCATATTCAAAACATTGGGGCAAAATAAAAAGCATGAAGGAAAAAAAAAGAATGTAACAAGAGATGAAATCCTAAGCAAATCTCAAGTAAAAGGGTTTAAACTCTTCAAGTCTTTCTTGAGTATCTCCAAACTTAAACTTAGAACACTAGAACATTAGAAAAAGGGTTTAAACTCTTCAGCAAAAGAACATTAGAAAAAGGAGAAGCTTAAACTTACATGATCAAGGAAGTACAACATTCGCAACGAAGTTAGCTAAAGAAGATCGCGATGCATTTTCATTAGTCTCTGTTGCTTTCAAAGGCGTAACTTCCTTTCTTTGCATTTTCCAGTGACGATTCTTGTTGCTACTATCACTATCTACCACTTTATGTGAAGAACCTTTTCCTTTACTTGCCTCCGCAAAGGCAGCTTGAGAATCACACTCGATCACAACAGGAGGAATAAGTTCATGTGGAGGATCGTTTTCACCACCATCAACTTGCCTGTCCTCGTTCTTTTTACGTTTGAGTGTGATCTTAATTGACTTCGGTCTGATCAAACATGCAATATTGCATAAAAAAATGTCACATGGACTTTAGCCCACCATATTTTATAAGCTTCCGAGCAGAGTTTCTTAGTATTAGCAAGCAGACAATGGAACCAAGCTTTTGATGAAGATTTTGATAGAACACATAAGCGCCAGTAACGGAGTCCTTCTTCTAAAGAGGCTACACGTGTGCCGTATCTGAGGGTTCCCGGTACATCTTGATAGTACCCAAATTGACGTCCAATCTATGAGGACTATATGGCTCAATGATGAATTTGTCGCCTTGACGAAGAGTAAGATAACTTGAACGAATTTCAACAAAGTAACTATAATCGAGCTCTTCGGCATGACCATCATCAACAAACTTGAAGGGCCCATCTTTCACAAGCATATTGCAAGCCCAAGAGACAAACTCGGCCTTATGAATTCGCTTGCGTGCTTCTTGTGGCTCATAATACTTTGCACCTCCTTCTCCAGAAAATCTCGTCATCTTTGGACCGCGAAACTTTTGCCAAATCGAGTAATGAGTTTTGAAGTAACATGCTAGCCATGCATAAACAAAGTGGATAGGAAAAAAATGACTCGTACCGGCAGGTTTTGGAGAAGTTGCAACAGTATTCAAACCCTCATATATATTCACCAAGACGGGAATAGCTAAATTCACTCGTCGACCATTCACCATCAAGGACGCCATCTTAAAAGTACTTGGACGAATGGAGTTGACATCTTTACCAGGGAGAACGAACACGCAAAGCCAACAAGCTAATTAGGCCGCCAAATAAACTTCTTCCTTGAGACTCCTTTCAATGTATAGCTTGGCAAATAAGGCCTCCTCAGCAATCGACCACCTCTCGTGAATTGCAATATCACCAAGAGGGTTATGAATCGACTTGGGCCGAACCGTTTTCTTCTCTTTACGAGGACGAGGCGGATGGTACATAGTAGTTTTCTTGGACCAAAACTTCACCCATTTCTCAATGGATACGTGGGAGCATCGATTATCAACGGCACTTTGAAGCAAGTGGTAAGCATAAAGCAAATACTTACTGGAACGAGGAATAAATCTCTCTCTCTCTCTCTTTTCATCAATGCTGGTAAACTCTAGCGCACTTGGTACAACTTCATCATAAAGGCAGCTCGTCATAGGAAGTCCGGCAAGTTCACGCAAATCCCACAGCGAAATAGACATTTCCCCGGCAGAAGTAAGCAAAGTATTTGTAAGAGGGCACCACGCTTCGCAAAACGTTTTAAAGATATCGGAATTGTGATCATAAATAAACAATGAAGCATAAACAACATTATATATTTTGAGATGGCGCAATCTATCTCCACATCGGCTAAGCACATCCTCAGTCCACTCCTAATATCCTTTGGTGTAGCATAATTCTTCGGTAAATTGAAGATCGCCATCCCACTTTGCATCACCTTCAATGATGGAATAGCCCAAAGTGCATAAATGGGCGAAGTCATCAGATGGTTGGTGACGAGGAGGCTTATGGTGGGTAGCTCGTAAAGTCCACGCCTTGATGTTCTTGCTCAATGAAATCTCTTGACACCATTCGCCCAAATGAGAAGAATTAATTAATCTCGGCCACGGGTTTACGTTTCTACCACCAATAAGAGGTGCATAAGCCGCTAACATTGTGTCTTTCTTCAGGGGTTGATTTTGATTGTCAAGAATGATCAAATGGTACTCACCGGAAGGGAAAGATTTATCTTTGAAATAAACCATGCTATATGATATTAAAAAAAAAAAATTGAGTTGTCAAAAAGGAAAAAAAAAACTCAAATAAATTAGAAAAAAATATAGCATGTGATATATACACCCCAAAGTAAGCCTCTACGAAAATTATAGAGAAAATCAATTGATAATTGGTAATTCATTCTCTATAAATCTCTATGCAAAGCGAAGAAATATTTGGTTTTCTTACTCGGCATGAAATTAGACCGAGGACATGAATGAGTCAAGCCGAATTTATGGATCTAAGATTCCAACCAAAAATTCATGATTCAAGTCCAATTTGTGGAGATAATTTGAGCCAAGTATGATTTTCTTAATTAATCTCTAATGCAAGCTAGATAAGAAAAACATATGAATTTCTAGCTTAGCATGAAATTGGAACGACGAGATTAATATTTCAAACCCATTTGGAGGATACAATTTAAACCAAGGGTGAATTTTTTAATGAATCTCCATGCACAAAAAAAAAAAAAAAATTGACTCTCTACTTCGCATGAATTGAGACAAAAAAAAAAAAAGTTGCTTGGATGGGTATAATATATATATATATATATATATATATACATATATATATATATATTGAAGGCATTGAAAATTCTAGTTCTAGCAATTAATGAATATGAAACCAAGTTTTCAATCATTCAATTGCACACACATGAACTAAATATTTCAAATCCAATTTGTGGTTGCTCATGAATTGAAAAAATCTTACATGAGAGTTGGACAAAGGAAACCTCTCGTTGCTCTCAAATTGTTGGACAAAGGAGACTCAACCGGACCTTCAACGATGCACCAATTCGGAAAATAAGATGAAAATCCAAATACAAAGCTTCTGGAACGCGAAATCTGCAGAGAAACCAAAAAAAAAAAAATTCAGCAGCAACCCATTGAGGTATTGACACAAACACCTTGTGTGCGTGACAGAAAACTAAAAAAAAAAAAAAAAAAAAGAAGATACCTTCAGGATCCTGAAGAATGGTGCTTCGAAACATCAAGAGCAAGGGTCTTATATAGCGTAAATTCAAGAGTTTTAGCTTAATTAGACTTGGTATCTTTCAGAGTTTTAGTTAACTTGAATGATAATTTGAAGCACCATTCCTTCCGAGTTTCAGAATTTTAGTTGTTATCAAGTTAACAAGGTAAAGAAATCTCAATTGTCAAAAGTTTGAGTTTCAAAAGAAATCTGAAGCTGCCATTAAGCCATGATTCTCTGATTCTCCACAGTCCAGTAGCGCGGCCGAGATAATGCGGAGGTGGAGTTCTAATTTCAATCATACTAATGCTATGAGTGGGCCCATATATTGATTTCAATACATATGTATATATATGTATATATATATAATATATATATATATATATATTACTTATGGCTTGATAAAATTGATTCATATTTTCGCAACTTATTCACTTCGAAAATTATATTTTCAAGCATATCTCTGTGAACGAGTCTTTAGGGGGCATTTATAAGCAAATTAATTTTACACATAATTAAATAATGACAAATGTCATATAATATATTATTTATCAATTATATAATTTTTCCATTTATATTTTGAAATTTACTAAATTAATTTAGAGTATAAATAGTCAATTTAATTGATATTTTGATATATATTTTGTCATCAAATCAATGGCCGACAAGTGTCAAAATGAAGTATTTCGAGCAATCAAATAATGCTCCACAGTCAAAGATTCCGGTCAATCAGACCGCGCCATGTGGAGCAATTGCATGTACGCTCCAATCAAATCAAGATAAATATTGGTTGTATTTATCTCTTTAGAAAATACAAATATTAAAGAGATAATGTCAAATTGACCAATCATATTATTCCAAATATATGATGTATTTATTTCTTTAAATTAAATTATAAAGAGATAATACAAAAGATGTTCAAGTGGATCACAACTCTACCTCTTTGACACCTATATAAGGGGATCCTTACACCCTCATTTGACAGACAGAGCTCGAGAACGAAGAGCGAAGCAGAGAAAAATTGCAAATATAATTCTCTCTACGCGGTTCTTCAAAGCTAAAGAATATTCAGAGACGTTCAAGGCAAAGATCGAGTCTTTCGTCAAAGGTGCGCCACAATTATAGCATTTAATTTGAGATTATATGCACTAAATTCTCGAATTAACATTATATAATATTCAAATATTCTCTCAAGAAGATCCAAGAGGCGAATCCACTTTCAAATCATCAAATTTTCAATCAAGACAATAGCGTTTAATTCAGGATCACAGGCGGAAGCCCTCAATTAACGTTATAGAAATTCAAATTCAAGTTCAATGAAGGTCTACGTGGAGATTACTCTTTGAATTAGTCAAATTTGTCAAATATATATTTTGGAGGAAATAATCAAGTGATAGAATAGAGATTGTACTCACATTGATATTTTAATCCAAATATTTTTATTTGTGATAATTTATTTGTGTTTTGATTTTTCAGACACGATAAAATTAGCGCTCACAGACACCACACCAGTAAAGGATGTGGAGATTTCGTGCTAGCAAAATCTCCACAGAAGAGATGGAGATCAAAACAATCGCTATGAATTATGTGTTTTGATCTCTCTTTTGTTTTTTTTTTTTATCTCTAAGACCAAATGAAATACTTGAAGATGGAGAAATGGAGAGGGAGAGAGAGAGAGAGAGAGAGAGAGAGAGAGAGAGAGAGAGAGAGAGAGAGAGAAGGCATGAAATTTTGAGGTTTGGAGCTAGTATGTGTTGTGTGTGACTAGGGTTTAATGAAGGTATATATATGACCTAGTCATACACATACAAGGAGTCCTAACCTAGTTAGGCTCCAAAACAACAATTCTAACCCTACCCACTCTAATGCACGAAATTTACCTCCAAACAATCAGCCAAAGAACCTTTCAAAATAGTCCTCATTGATTCAGCCAAGGTCCAACCAAGGCCTTGGGCTTGTATTTGATGAACCGGACTCGATAGGATAAAGCCCACATCTCATGGACTTATATTAATATAATTTAATCATAAGTCCAACATTAAACTCCTTATCTTTTAATCCAATTAAAAGATCCAAGCCAATGCTCTCTCTTTTAATTTATAAATTGGACCAAGCCCAATAAAATTAATCCAATTAATTTTACTAGCTAACTTGAAATTCTAATTAATCCAATTAATTGAATTTTACGTAATCAATCAAATAGATTAGTTTAAATAAATGATCCTATCATTTATTCTCTCCAAAGATTAATTTAATCCAATTAAATTAATCCGACTCTTCTAGAATTAATTTCAAATTAATTCCGTCCCAATGTAGTGGTAGGGTGTGACTCTTTAGGTTCACCCTCAGTTAGACTTGGGCATGTGTGAACAACACAATTAATTAAATCTAATTTAATTAATTATTTTTTATTATCCCATAACCGGAAATGGCCGTTACCATGGGTGGCCGTCTAACAATAGTCCATGGCACTAAAGACTAGGTGAATGGTGGCGTGAACATTAAAGCTCTGAATCTATACAAGTACAGTCCTACTGTCAACCGTCTCCTCCTTAGTCTAGGGTATGGAATTGGGTGTCGGTTCCCATCCTTGACTAGGCAACTATGCTTAACACTCGAGATGTGTTTACTCTATTGATCTGACCTAGGAAACCTATCCCTAGTCGATCAATCGCTTTGGCCAAAGACTTTTAGAGTTTAAACCATCTCAAGGTGCATGAGAGAACTCTCTGTCAAATACTGACAGGGGACAAATCCTCTCTTGGATCCACCATCCTCGCTACATACTTCGAGTGAACTGGATAAGACTTATGATGACCATACCTCACGACACAGCCACCGCTCGTCATATTCAAGATACAGTCTTCGTATGCACTGGACTGCCATGATTCCTCAAGTTAGAGGACTAATTCTCGTACTATCGAAATCGAAAATCATGTCATACTGACCAAGCCTTAAGAGCCTCCATATGACGAGGCCCGCGAGTCACTTCAGTCAGTTGACTACCTTGCCAACTAACCCACTAAAACTGCATAGACGACCTACTTCTCCTGTCGACGAAACACGACTGCAATACTTTGTACAAGTCTCTATAGGACCCTCGATGCCCAGTCTCGAGGTCATCGATTTGCAACCCAACTCCACGGGTTTAACCTTTTGGTCCGTGGGCATTTCATTATGGCAGAAACTCCGTTCAATATCAGTGGTAAGCACAACGAAATACGTTACCATCTTGATGAATTCTTATCGTATTCATCAATCTAATATTATTTGATAAAGATTGTCGAATGGAAAACAGCCAATCCAATTGGCTTTTGGTCACCCATTCTAACACTTTATACAAACCGGTCTCCACATAAATACAATACTTTGTAGTGTTGTAAACTGGGTTGCAGCTATAGCCTCTATCACAATGTGATAGACTCCGGGCTTCTTATTTTTGGAGACTACAGCATTGACTTTATATGTGGAGTAGATGTAGAAATATTCCAATCGTGCAATTTGTTTTCTCATTTACCCAAGACCAACACGTTTACAACCCAAAAGAAACAAAGCACATATCACATCTCAGGACATGTCATCTAGAACTGCACCTTGACCATGTCAACAAGTCGACGTGGCCGCTTTTGCACATTCATATTTATTTTTTTGTAGTGAAATACATGCAATTGCCACATCATGCATAATTAACCAATAAAATAACTCTCCCAATTTAGGATAAAACATGATATTCATGTGTCATTTTTATGCAATTTTTAGAGACT
This sequence comes from Sesamum angolense, assembly GCA_034509725.1. NCBI lineage: Eukaryota > Viridiplantae > Streptophyta > Magnoliopsida > Lamiales > Pedaliaceae > Sesamum > Sesamum angolense. The sequence goes on from JACGWL010000006.1 coordinate 10,697,191, forward strand.
CTTATGACATGTGTCCCCAAAATTGAGACACTCAAAAGCTAATGACCCTTTTGCAATAGTAGAAAGTTAAAGGATTAGAATACAAATGGTCTATATGTACAGGATAAAAATTATCGTTAATCCGATAAAAATCTTAGTCACTCTGATCATGTATAATATTGTACTCTTATGATAAACGTGCATATAGATGAGAGGATTTAAGCATTAATAAAATTCAAAAGATATGGGTCGTGAATATATACTTTGATCAATGTCTTTGGTATATCATGCTTATATATTATTGCGTACATTTGATTGAAGAAATTAATAAATTAACTACAAATATTTATTATGTCGTTGTCAATTTGTCATGATCATCGTTCTCGCGGTCAAGTAGGTGCATGCATGATTTTCCAAGTTATGAAACATAGTTGGAATTTTTCTGAATTTATTTTTATGGCATGTGATTCAGCAAATAGTCGTCCCATCCACACTTAAAATCAACACAAAATATGAATAAAAGCGTGGAAGTGAATAAAATATATTCAGAGATCATAATTATTAAAATGCATATATTGGTGTGTATATATATATATATATATATATATGTATATGTTTACCTTAACATTAATCAATTTCTTATATTAGTATGTGAAGTTAGTAGCTAAGGTTTTATACTTTGATCATAACAGAAAAATTGTGGTTGGCAGGCCGCTTCACAGTTGTTGTGATGGAATCTTGTTTAAACTATATCATTCAAACAATTGGTTAGAAACAAAAACAAAAAAAAATTACATTATAAAAACTAATAAACTAAATTTTATTCTTTTTAAATTTAGATATGTATATGAATATAAATATTAAGCAATTATAATAATTATAAGTTATAAACTAAGTTAAACCAATAATTATTATAATTATATAAACTTATTCTTAATTAATTATATATTTAAATTAATTTAAATATAAAAATTACTATAATTAATTGAGATTATTATGAATTAATTAAAAAATATATTTAATTAAGGCTAAAATGCATTTTTCGCCCCCTTTTTCGCCAGAAACTTAGAGTCCCGATGAGTTTCCGACCGCCAGTGATGCCATTCGAATCCTCTCTTCAAGAGGAATATTTTTATACATTCAAATTGAGTTTTCGTCAACCGGAGAGACTGGACTGAATGCAAAACCGTTGAACCTGTCTGTCGTCGATTTGTCGTCGTTCGAATGAATCTCAATCGTAGAACACTATCATCAAACTCGTCTCTTCAAGATGATTCTAACAAGACTACCCTCACTCCTTTTGGTTAAGCATTTGCGGATATCCAGTTTGATTTGCGCTGCCGGCGGGGTGGGGGGCAGCGGGTGGTAGGGGGGGGGTGGGTAGTTAGTTATATATATAAATATATATATATATATATATATAATTTAATTTTTACATTATTTATGTATAATATAAGTTAAATTATTTGTTGAATCTAGACCTTTCATTTTTTAAAAACCTAACGATTGAGATTAATTGATTAGTCAAAGAAGATCCAACTGTCACTAAAATAAGAAATAATATGTATTAAATAAGGGTGTATGGTCTTTTTTGTAAAAAATTAATGCTGTTAGTTAGATTTAACGGAGATGGGCGATTGAGCTACGTTTAAGAAACACAAGGGGGGTTTTAGCCTATGTTTAAAATATAAAAGAGTTTTTAGCCGACTTTTTAAAACATAGGGAAGTTTTATGCATTTTAGCCTTTTCTCCCAATCCATGTCTGGCCACTTATGCCATGTTGATATTTATTTATTTTTAATTAAATCCATGCAATTGCTACATCTTGTATAATTAGTCAATAAAATAACTTTTTCTTATTTAAAACAACATGTGAAGATCATGTGCCTTTTTTCAGAAGTTTTGAAGAAATTCCAACTATAGGTGGCAAAAATTACTACGATTAAAAAATAAGAACCATTTTGCAACCTTAAAAAATTAAAGGACAAAAATACAAATCTACTACAATTAGGGGACCAAAATTGGCATATTATGAAAATTTTAAATTCATTCAGACTGTTTATACAAATTCATTGTATTTGTTTGCATTATTACAAGATCCACCCTTAACAATCAAAATATAGAGATAGTTTATTAATTACGTTGATATTTTCAGGGAAGTGTATGTGTTAATTTTTTAAAAAAATAGGAGTATTTTAATATAATTTGACAATGTTGGAACAATTAAAAAAAAAAGAAATAGGATTGATTTGTTTAAAAAACCACATGTTATGAGTGTAAATGTAATTACAAGTTATTTGTTGATGCGGCGTGGATTCCCAACATTTCGCACCTATCAATTTTCATCAATATTTCCTTTGCATTCTTGTATTAATTGGGCGGTGGAGGCCTAATCATTATTAAAAATGAAAGCCATGCACACACGTGAGAAATTGTCCATTACTTTTTCTGGAGTCCCATTAGTGGCTGAATTTTCAATTTTTCAAATTTTTTCTTCTTTTTTTTTTAACATTTGTAAATACTTGACAGAATTGAAATTACAATAACAATGAAAATTTTACATCAATAGAAATTTTTATGGAATTGGACAAAGTATTCCGAAACAGTCATTCATTTTCGTCTCAAGATCGATGGGTGATGGAGAATCCTCTTTGTCACTGTTCATTTCCTCCATAATTTTCTGTATTTCTTTTGCTGTAGTTGCTTTGGCAATTCTTGCAAACAAATTATTTTTCTTCAATAGAAATTGTTGCTGCTGTGAATTGATTTTGTTTTCAAGAATTCTTGAAATTTTTGCACTTTGTGGGATTTTGCTTGAACCATTCAAGGACGGCTGGCTATTCAAAAAAATTTGTGTTCATTTTGTCCCACCATTTGACACAAAAAAAAAAATTTCGAGAGAGAATATAATTGTGTCTTCATTAATTTGAAGAGGTTTGAATTGTGGTTGAATTTTAGTATCCAAGTAAGATTGAATTGGATGTAGAATTTGAGAAGGTTGGGAAGATGTTGTCCTGGGAATTCATTAGGTTTTAGATTTTCCGAAAAGAATTTGAAGGCTTCTTGGATTAGTTTTGGGATAATTTGTAATTCGGGTCCAAAATAATACCACCTTCTGATGAACCAATTTAGAATTTTTTCTCAGGTAATTTTGGTACCAAAAAGGAAATAAAATGATATGGTATTTTTCTCATTTTGTTTGAGAAGAAAATGTTGGAAGGTTTTGATGTAATCCCAATAAGAAATCAACGGGTAGTTTTGATTGGGAATGTTTTTGAGCTTATACAGACTTTTTCCCCATTCAGACAACAAAATGATGAAATTTATAAAGATTTTTCGATAGCCAATTTGTGAGGAGTTGATTGAGGCTCCTTTGAGAGGCATATTTTGAATGTAAATGGATTTGATTGAAAGAAAAATATCCTCATAAAATTGCTGGGTTTTGAGTGGATCTTCATAGATCCTGTTATGACTTTGATCAAGGATCATGTTTGCCATCTATATTAGATCATCTTGAGTTTGTTCATTGATCCATTCGTATTCAATTACACAGTCAAGATGAAAGTCTATTTTTTCAATATACGGTGAATTTGTAGAACTATGTGTACTAACCGGTCTAGCAATAGAGGTTCCTGCTACATCTTTGTAAGTTTGGAAGGGGAACAAGGAAGTGGTTTTCCCAGTGGGGTAAATCTGTTTGTAATTTGTATAGCAGTTTGTGGTGGAGATAATGTTTTTGAAGCTAACTCGGTGATGGTTTTTGGTTGAATTGATGGGGGAAGAATTCGTAATGGTTTTGGATTTTGTGGGCTTTGGGTTTTCAATAATTGGAGATTTTGAGGACTTTGGGGTTTTAATTGCAGTTTTTCTCGTGTAAGGGAAGGATAATCTAATTTAAGAATTTGTGTAGAGGGTTTTGCAAAAGGGATTACCTTTAGCTTGAATTTTTCTATGATTTTGACATCCCTGCAAAAATTCTCTTGTCAAATAGTCATGAATATAATTGTGAGTTCCTTTGATTTATTCAATATCAAAATAAAAAATAGATAGTAAAGCTTGCCATCTGGCAAAATTTTGTTTTGAAACTAACATTTCAACATCTTTTGTGAGTACATCCTTATCAGCTCTATAATCAATTTTTTTTAAAAAAATTCTGATTTAATAAATCATCTTGAAATTTTGAAATGCATAAAATAATGGATAATATTTTGTTTTTATTGTTGGTTGAGCTGTAAGTTTTCCAGACTCTAGAATAATATGGTACTATCATTTTTTTTCCCTTCAAAATTTGACTAAGGATACCACCATATATTCAGATGCATCAGTTTGTACTGTTTTTGGCACAGTAGGATGACATATGCTTAAATAAGGAATTTCTTTAATTTCTATTTTTAATTTTTTTACTAAGTCTGTATGAATTTGGGTCCAAGGTGGTAGAGGAGTTTTGAATCTGTCATATAATGGTTTACAAATTTGTCTAAGGTTTGGATAAAAATTTGAGACATAATTTAAGCTTCCTAGAAATCTTTATAATTGTGTTTTATCTAAAATTTGGTCTAGAAATTTTTCTCCAAAGGTTAAAGATCTTTGAATTGGGACAATTGTTCCTTGATGGATTTGGTGTCCTAAAAACCTAACATTGGTTTGAAAGAGTTTTATTTTATGAGCTGATACTACTAGACCATTGTCTTTTATGAGCTTAAGAAATATTTGTAAATACTTCCAATGTTTTTCTATATTTTCACTAAAGACTAAAACATCATCAATACACAATAGTGAAGAAGTATATGGAGTAAAAATATCATTCATGATCTTTTGGAATTCAAAAGGAACATTTTTTAATCCAAATGGCATGACATTCCATTCAAATTGGCCAAAAGGGAGTGTAAAAATTATTTTATATCTATCTTTTTCATCTATTTGAATTTGCTAGAATCTAGATTTCATATCAAATTTAGAAAAGATTTTTGCATTATAAAGTTTTTTAAAGAGATCTGATTTATTAGGTATAGGATATCTGATCCATCTTAATGTTTTATTTAAAGATTTGTAGTTGATGACTAACCTAGGAGTTCCTCTTTCTAATTCAGCATTTTTATGGACATAAAAAGCTGGACAAGACCAAGGAGATTTTGAAGGACAAGTTAATTTTTTATTAAGAAGATCTTGAATTTTTTTTTTTTACAGTATTCTAGTAATTTCTGGTTCATTTGGATTGGTTTAGCCTTGGTGAGAATTTGTCTTTCATCAAAATCAGTTTCATATGGAAGAGTAATAGCATGTTTTTTTTTTTCCCAAATTGCATTTGGTAATTCTGAACAGACATGACTCTGAATTTGGTTTTGAAATTCAAGAATTTTCTTTTGCACAAAAAGTGCGGAAATTTTTTCTTCTATTTTCTTATGGAAGATTTCATCCTTCAGAAAGAGAATTTGTTTTTCTTTATTATTAATATTTTCTTGAAATGTGAACGTATGTTGGCTACTTTGATATCTCTTTGAATTACAGAAAATTGTAATTGGAATAAGATTTCTTTTCCCATTACTTTAGTTCTAATTCCTTCAGAACTTACATTAATTGGGTAGAGCATTTGGAGGAAAGGGTTTCCTAAAATTATAGGAGTATTAATATCTTTAATTAGAACAAAAATAGTTTTGAAACGAATTCCATTGTTACAAACATGAGCTTTTGAAATTTTAAAACTAATTTTGAGACTGACTGAGTTAGTACCTAAAAGTTTTTCTTTGATTTTTTCAAAATATTTAGTGGGGATTAATTGGATGCAATTCATATATACTCCTGGATCTATTATAGCAATAACAGTTAACTTGAAATCTTCAATAACTAGATTAATTTTGACATACCAGTTTTGGTAGGAAATTCTAGAGATGAGTTGACAAAGGATTCTTCTTCTTCTTTAGAATTCTTAAATAGAGATGCTTTATTGGGATTTTCTCTAGAAATTTGATTCTGGAGTTTTATAATTAAAAACTCTTGTTGTAATTGGTCATGATTTTCTTTTAAAGTTCTAACTTCTCTTTTTAGTCGTTTAACTTCATATTTAAATATGATATTGAAACTTTAGAATTGGAGGACTCAAACATATTCATGATCTCTAAAAAGTCTATTTTAGGAGAAGGTTTTGATTTTTGGAGAATTTTGTTTGAGATTAATTTTTGGAGTTTATGTAGGTAGGTTTCATTGCCTTCAGGGTTATGAATTTTATCAATAAGATCTAAAATTAATGAAAATTGGTTGGTTAAAGTGGCTATTTGTTTCTTACAAAATCATAATCCAGGAGGGCACCCAGAACATTCCTTATTTTCTTCTGTGTTAGAATTTTGCGACTCTTCTTCTGAGGAAGTAAATCCTTCTTCTGGTTGGACTTGATCTAATTGTTCTTCTAAATTTGGATTTTGATATTCTAATTCTAATACCTTTAAGCCTTCTTCATTTAAGATATTTAGTAATTGATTTGTTAATTCTTCTCCTAGACTTAATTCATGGATTTTTTGCCTCATCCTACAACTACTGGCATAATGACCAGGCTTTTAACATTTGTGACAAATAACAGAGTTCGGGACTTTTGAGTATTTTTTCTTTGGAAAGTTTTTCTTTTGGAAATTAGGCTTAGAAGGGGGTTTAGAAAAATGATTTTTCTTTGAAGATTTATATCTATGAGTGTTATGATGTTTTGTTTTCTATAATGGTAAGCGTATTTTCTGAAATCCAAACTGTTGACACCAACTTCCTAGTTATTTTTTTTAGTAGTAAGGTTTTGTTTCTTTAATTGGGTTTTTAGGGTGAAATCATTACATACTTGTAATCCTACTAAATTAACATGATTTATAATTTCTCTATAAGAAAGGGATGCAATATTATCGTATCTTCCTTTAATTTTTTCTCGAACTTTTCCAGCAAAAGATTTTGGTAATCTTGAGATAATTTTTTTTTTCCAAAAATAACTATCTGCATCATTTCTTTCATAAATTTTTGGTAAAAAAGACATCTTTATACCACCTAAAATCATGGAGTTTTCTACATTTTAAGTTTTGCAGAAATTCTGCAATTCTTTTGGTAAATTTGGGGGTTTCCATTAAACTGGATAATAATAGTATATTAACAAAGATATTGCATTAGAAATCGGTCTTCCTTCATCATTATTAATAATGTTTCCTTCTGAATCTCTTTTAACACTTGAAAGAATTTGAGTTTTTACCTCGGGATCATATATATCATACCATCCTTTTAATTGACCATTGAACCCCAATAAAAATTTTTTGCAGCATCTTCATCTGTTAAGCCTACTCTTTCTTTATAAATATTTGATACCATAACCATTTGTTTACATGAACTAAGAATTTGATATTCGGACAAGGTATCTAAATTCTATTTATATATTGAGCTTCCATTAAAGAACCTAAATTTTGGACTTCTTCTATTTTTAAATCAAGGGGAGTTGGTTTATAATAATTCCTATAAGATGGTAAATGTTGGACAGGATAAATAGAATTAGGAATTTGTTCTTATCGGAATCTTCAAGATTTTGTTTAATTGTATTAATAACTTTGTCTTTACCTAAATCTCTTAACCTTTCTTGAATTCCTAAAAGTATAGATTTTTTTGAATTTAATTTTGGTATATAATCAGAAATTTGAAAAGAAGTTTATCAGCAGTAATATGAAGGGTTGTATCTTTAGAAGTTATTATGGAAGAAGTTGGGGGGATTTGAATATCTTTTTTCTGAGGTTTCTTCAATCCTATTTTCTATCCAGTCTAATTGTTTTCCTATAGAGTGGAGAATTAAATTTGAAAAAATTTTCTTGATTTGAACAGTACTTACCTTGCTAGTACTTGCTTAGTAACAGGGAGGCATCTGATGACTTGACCTTTTATAGAGATTCCCGATTCTTCTAATGGTGGATGTTTGCTAGAGACTATTGACCCATCAAGTTTAGTCCACTTTTTGAGGGTTTTTTTGGTAACTGTTAATTTATCTTCTCCATATGTTTGGAATAAATATGAGAACAAATGAATATTTTGTTTAATATGACATATACTCATACCATTCAAATCTCATGTTTGTTCTTAGGATTCAGAAAAACAACTTATGAACCATTTCCTATTGAAAATATTTTCTTCTGAAAGAAAGTCCTTTTTAAAAAAATCTTTATTGATTGAAAATTCTTTCGTAATTGTAAGGATTTGTGAAGGTGCAGAGTTAGGAGATCCTATTTCCTCAATAATCTTGATAAATTGGTTGTGCAAGGTTTTGATCTATGCTTATTCCTTAAAACTTTGAGGTAGTAGGTCTAATTGTTTCTGAGGTTGAGTGTCTGGAAGGAGTAGTAGGATGGAAGTAGAAAGTCCTATTTGTTTTTAATGAGTTTTATGTACAAAACTTGACTCCTACAGATCCATTAGGATGTTGGGTAATTTGATCGATTTCTGAATTATGTGTAGACTGAATAGATGATATTGACCCAGGAAAATTCCAAGTTTCTAGTAAAGTGACATTTTTCCACTCTATAGTTTAGGGACCATAAGATTATATTTGACTTTATTTATTTCCCAAAATACTGTTTGTCCTGGTGACTTTGTATGAAATAGAGCTTGGATATCTAAATCAGTATGATTTAATGAAGCCTATAAAATATTTCATAAGCATGAGACCCTGATTTCATTTTATAATTGTATTTTTTACATTTAAAGTAAGAATGTCAATAATATGGGGACATTAAGAAAAATGGTAAAGTTTGGAAGAGAATTAAAATAAATTGGACCATTACAAAGACTTGTTTCTACTAATCCAAGTAAAAAGTCATAAAAATCTAGGTGTCTACAATCTCGCGAAGCGAGGAACACACTAGTATCTAGTCTTTCTCTTGTTAAAGGTTTGATGCCAATTTGAACAAGGCCAATATGCAGAAATTTATAACCATTCTTAATGTTCTTGATAATAGAAGATTTTGAAAATAAATATAAAGTTTGTTGATCTGAAACTAGTGGTAAGACTTGTTCTTCAGTTTTTATAGTATATGCAGACTTATAATCGATAAATGACTTTTCATAAATCTCTTTAGTACTAATCCTAGGAGGTTTCCAATCAAATATATCTTTGTCTTCCCACAATATTTCCCCTATAGTAATTATATTTGAATTTTCTTGGTTATCCCTTGATGAGGAGGCTCCAGAATTCATACTTCTTATAAATTTATCCATATTGTTAGACATTCATGCTTTGCCCTTTTGAATCAGACAACGATTAATCGCGGCACATATATAATCAAGTAAGCCGACTTACAACGTGTTGAAGTCCAATTCACAAATTATGAATTTCTTGATATGGATGTACCCAGGAGTTGCATGGCTCTGATATATATATATATATATGTGTGTGTGTGTGTGTGTGTGTGTGTGTGTAACAACGTTAATGTCCAAAATACATCTTACACTTTAGTTAAAGTTACAAAAGTAATCTACATAAGAAAGAGACAAATGGAATATTAACCAATATTAAAATCCTAGCCAGACGAATAGCTTCACTAATACAAGAAATTCATTGACGTTAAGACAATTACATATATATACTCTAATAATTTGTATCTTAATTAATTTTGATCTTTTAATATATTGTATTCACTTCCACACTCGTTTTTTTTTGTACTTATGCACAAGACAACTATTTGCTAGTTGATCACATCACACGCCATCAAAACAAAATTTTATGCTTTAATTTGCATGTGCCTACCGCGACAACGATATGATCATGACAAATTGCAATATATATATATATATATATATATATATATATATATATATATAATGGTAGTTCATTTATATTAATTTCTATATAGTACTATATATATAGGCATGAATGATATATAGAAGACATCAAAAGCATTCACAATGCCCATATCTCTTGAATTTCATTGTTTATCCTCATGTTTGCATGCACATCTTTCATCTTAATATGATTAGAATGGCTCAATTGCCTTTAATTAGGATGATGTGTTTTGTATTTCCTTTTGTGGTTGCATCTGGGGCTATCTCCAGTTACCACCAACCTAGCAAGCATAACATGATGTCAAAGCAGCAACCATTCAACGCTTTGGCCAACCTTTTTTTATATATGCACATGTAAAGTGAGTTTATTTGATAAGGCATATAGCCCAAGGCCAAGCCTTGTAGGACGCATGGGCCCGTCGATGCATAAGGTGCAAAAAATTTTGGTGGCTAAAGTTATATCTGCTCACAGCTGGCTTCACGAAATTGGCATCCCATTTACTAGAGATTCATAACTGATTAGCATTGCAGTCTTATATATGTCATCATCTAGTTAATTAATGTTAATGCCATATAGTCTTCGTTGGGAGGGAAAACAAATTTGTACACGGAATGCACACGATACGTCAGTGATTTTGTCCTACTTTCTCAGGGTGAAGTGAGCAAAAATCCCAATGGAATTCTCTCCAAATCTCTAAATCCTCTCTACTCTATCCCGTAACCATTTAAAAAAACTAGGACTAAACATACTTATGCGATTTAGAGAGAACATTGTTGGGATTTTTCCTTGCTCCGCACTTAGAAATTAGGATAAAATCATTGAACAGTCGTGTGCATTGCACGTGCAAATTTATTTTTCCCCCCAATCCATGCTAGCAAGTCGACGTGGCCACTTATGCCATGTCGATATTTATTTATTTTTAATTATATTAATACAATAGCTACATCAGGTATAATTAGTCAATAAATTAATTTTTCCTAATTTAGAACAACACGTCAAGTTATATGCCATTTTCCAACAGTTTTGAAGAAATTCCGGCAACGGGTGCCCCAAATTAGTACAATTAAAAAACTACGATCATTTTGCAACCCTAAAAAATTAGAGGACAAAATTACAAAAGGTCTACAGTTAGAGGACAAAAAGTGACTCATTACAAAATTTCTAAAATTCATATATATATATATATGTGTGTGTGTGTGTGTGTGTGTGTGTGTGCAAGTGAGTGTAACAACATCAATATCCAAAATACATCTTAAACTATAATTAAAACTACGAAATAACCTATATAAGAAAGAGACAAATGGAATGTTAACTATTATTAAAATCCTAGCCACATGAGTAGCTTCACTAATACAAGAAATTCATTGATGTTAAGACAATTACATATATATGCACTAATAATTGCATCTTAATTAATTTCAATCTTTGAATATATTTTATTTACTTCCACACTCGCTTCTATTTTCTGTACTTATGCATGGGACAACCATTTGCTAGTTGATCACACCACACGCCATTAAAATAAAACTTTCTTGTTTTCATTTGCATGTTTCCACCGCGTCGACAATATGATCATGGAAAATTGTAATATATAATTGTGTTACATTTATATTTATTTCTATTTAGTACTATATATATAGGCTTGCATGATATATCGAAGACATCAAAAGCGTTCATAAAAATTCATATCTGTTGAATTTCATTGCTTATCCTTATGTCTGGATGCACAACTTTCATCATAACATGATTATAATGGTATAGTTGGTTTTAATTAGTATTTGTTTTGTAGTTCTTGTTGCAGTTGCATCTCTGGTCGTCTCCACTTACCCTCAACCTAACAAGCATAATATGATGTCAAAGCATCAACTATTCAATGTCGTTGTCTCCAAAAATAAGAAGTTGGGAGTCTATTGCACTATGATGGAGGCAATAGTTGCAGTCATAGTTTACAATACTAAAAAGTACTATATTCATGAGGCGACCAGCTTGTATACAGAGCATGTGAAGGTGTGGAAGAACAAAATGAATATTGACCTTATAATGAATATTGTTCTTGCGGGCGACAAACAACTTACAACCAAGATTTTATGGGGCCATCGATCCCTATATTTTAGAACATATTGTCAAGGTATAGTTCTGGATGACATATCCTGAGATGCGATATGTGTCTTTTTTTTCTTTTGAACTGTAAACGTGTTGGTTCTGGATAAATGAGAAAATAAATTGCACAATTGGAATATTGCCACAACGACTTCGCATATAAAGTCAAAGGTGCCATAAATACTGCATTCATGGTCGAACTAGCATCCACATTTGGCAAAAAAAAAGTCTCCTGATAGCCTAAAATTGTGCAGTGGAAGAATGTTGACTGGTTGGAGAAGTTGGTGACGGCCACAGCTTTAGAGCCATCCTTTTTCGAGTTTTTAAATGTGATAAACATGGCAATGAAGCTGTCTCCTGTGATTATTGAAACAAGAAAATGTAAGATTACCTTTTAGAAAATATATGGAGAATCAATAAAAGAAGTAGTCATAGTGAAAATTCTTATAAATTACGTCAATCTTATATGCAGTCAATTATGGAGCGCTATTGTGACTTAAAATCTTGTTGTAAGTTGTCCATCGCTAACAAAAACGATATTAGTTTTGTTTTTCCATACCTCCACATGCTCGCGGTATAAGTTGGCCACCACATGAATATAGTGTCTGCTAATGTTGTAAACGGGGACTACAACTATAGCCTCCATGATAATGTTATAGGCTCCGGTCAGCTGCTTATTGTTTGAAGACAGTGGCGTAGGCAGATAATATTTGGCGGCATAGTGCTTTGATATATAATCCTGTTGGTCTAGGAGTAAGTGAAAATCGGATCAGATGATGCAACCGCAACTAGAATTACAAAACATATTATAGGAAAAAGAACTAGATAAAGGGCATTTTTAGTCCTCTAACTGTAACCCTTTTTGTATTTTCTCATTTAACTTTTAGGGTTGCAAAAAGGTCTTATAACTTTATAATTATAGCAATTCTAGGACATCAAAGATTCTTCAAAATCGTTGGAAAATGGCACATGAACTTCACGTACTATTTGAAATTAAGGAAAGTTGTTTTATTGGCTAATTATAACTGATATGGCAATTCCATGGCTCTTATTAAAAATAAATAAATATCGGCATGACATTACTATTTTTGTCAAGCTAACAAAATATGTACCACAAGTGCAAAATGGTCTAACATGTGGTACCCAAAATACAATTCACTCCAATTATCTCTAGAACAGAAAATACAAATAAAGAACTACGGAAAAATTTACATAAGATTATTACTTCTGAGACGGGTAAAACTTACATTAACACAAACCCGCAAAAGTTCAAACATAACATAAATCAAATTCTCCTTCCAATCATTGCATTGCATTGCATTCAATTAAATTATGTGCGTCGAGACAGCATGCCACGACTGCTAGTATTTTCAAAAGACAAGACATTACTTAGTCATGTCCCAATAGAAAATTGGAATATCCACACACTCATAAGTGTAATCTGCATACGCTAATGTGTGTTTAGAATTCAAAACCACACACACAACACCTGATTAACTAACTTCATATATGAATCCATGAGATGAAGTGGTAAAAGTAATTTCACATGTACAGAGCAAAAGTCTGGAGGAATCAATACAAAAACAACCTTAGCATACACATTCTCTATATGTTGAATACAAAGTCGGCAAACATATCAATATCTATACTATGCATGTACACAAGAAAGCATGATACAGTTACGATATACAAATAATGATAATTTTCTGTCGAAAAACATAAACTGTCAGAGTCAACAAGATGGCCAAAAATATAGAAATAAGGCATAGAAATGTGTCGAAATTGAAATCGATCAGTTGTTACAGCTCCATCTTGACGTCGGCACACAGCTTAGGTAATGACACCAGCTACATTTGTTGTTTGCGTTTTCTCCCTTAAACAGCATCACCAGCCCCACCGTAAATCTACACAGTTTCAAAGTATAAGAATAAAATGCACTGTAAATATTGGTTCATCGTAGTGAAACCAAGAGTCGGTTTTTATTTTAAAAATAGCACTTGATTGTTTAGAAAATTACTGATATATGTATATGAAGTAGTTGTCGTGCAAGATTAACCATAGACTTACCCGACAATCAACAGAATAGTGGCCGTGATCCAGAAAACGTATTGGTAGACTGTGTACTTGGACTTCAGCCGAGTAGCAGCCGGACGATGCCGGCTTTCCAGCCAACCAAACTGGGGTCGGACCAGTAGTGTAAAGCCGAGGAGGAAGCCGGTCAAAAACCCTCCAATGTGAGCAAAGTTGTCGACATGTGGAAGAATTCCAACGGCGAGGTTAATTGCGATGATCACAATCAGAGTAAACACAGCTGCAGCCTGTTGGGACGACGAGATTTTAGAAATCTATTACGTAATTTCTATAAGTTTGTCAAAAAAAGGTCCATAGAAAAACACTAAGCATGCATGGTAGAACCCATGTTGATGCTCCTTCTACTGAAGATCTTTGCCTCGAGAAGTTTTCAATTAGTTCTATGTGTTTGACAAAGATAGGGAAGAAGGGTTGTAGATGTGTAGCTGCGGACTTTACCTTGTTTGTATAAATAGTCCAATTGGTGAATAACTCCGATAACATAGCTCCAAGAAGTCCGAACAGAGCACCAGAAGCTCCAACAGAGATGCTCCTTTGAATGAAAAGGGAAGAGAGTATGCTCCCCAATACCCGACAACAGGTAAATTACCCCGACTCGAACTGCATAGTACAGTTCAGAATAGTAAAAGTTAGCGGAAAAGTAAATGAAAATTTGGGAAATAAATGAACGATAAATGCTCCAATAATTTCCACTACAGCAAAACCCCATGCAGAGAGAACGAAATGGAGGCATAACTAAAATGATATCAGAGATGTGAAGTTTCGGTTCACAAACAAACTCAAAATTCTTACTGAATCCAAACTGCTGCTCTAGGCGGATTCCGATGAACACCAAGCTCAGCATGTTGGCAAGTAAATGAATAACACCAGCATGCAGCCATATACAAGTAATAAGCCTCCAGGATTGATTGTGGTGTACTATCTTGTCCCATTGAAGAGCTCCCAGTTTTTCAAGTCTGCAAAAGCAGATGTAAAATTAGTTATCCTATTCCCGATAGGCAGATGACACTCTTTAATTTCACGAACCCGTTCATGCAAACACCAAAAACAACCCCAAACACTCCGAGAGCCGTACATGTTTACATTTAAAAAGACAATTAACAGAAACTTAATCGCAATTACATGTTCAAATCATTATTATAGAACAATGATCCCTTTTCTTATCACTACGGCTATCCAATCTCCAAACTCAAAATTTCTAGCAGCCATGAAACAGGTTGATATCTCGTGGGGAAGACTGTACTAAGCTCTCCAAGAAGATGAGGTGCAGTAGAAGGCTCCTACTTTATACAGATATTGAGCAGAGTCAATTATAAACTTTTCGGTTGGTTATAAAGAAAGGAAAGGCAGTGGTTTGGATAGAGAAGGAAACCAAAAATAGCATGCGTGTGTGCGTGTGGGAGACATAGGGGAAACTGTTGTTTCCTTCAACCTATATACATAATATCTTCATATCGAGTTCATCAGGAGTTTAATGTCCGTTACAGTCAGCCGATGTCTGGTACCAGCAGCTCTTCAAACAAAACAAAAAGTCATGAAACCACTTTCCCTTCTATAGTGAAAGCCCCATGAGATCTACTGTGGAACAAAACTCTCGAGTTTTCTGAACATAACTATTGAATATGATCGTCTGAAAGATTTATGTCTTGATTGAAAAAATATAAACTATTTATGTCATTTACCAACATTAAATTGCAATCTTGTCCTAAATGTAGGTAAATCTGCATGA
The DNA here is from genome assembly GCA_034509725.1 of Sesamum angolense. NCBI lineage: Eukaryota > Viridiplantae > Streptophyta > Magnoliopsida > Lamiales > Pedaliaceae > Sesamum > Sesamum angolense. Next base: position 10,712,877 of record JACGWL010000006.1, read on the forward strand.
TCATTTCCACGTCAAAAGGAAAAGAATGTCATTCAATTAATAGAAAACGTGTCTGTCACGAACACATATTTCTGGTAAAGAAAAGAGCATTTGACTTCTTAAACCATTGGAAACATCAACAGAGAATGACGACAATTCCATCCATCACATGATACTAAAAATATTTAAGACAAAGAAAGACTCAAAACAGACTATACCAAGAGTTAAAGAATAAGCGACAATTGGAATGATGTTTAGGCATAGTAAAAGCACAAAGTTCGACAACCCAGAAGATCAAATTAAGAATGTTAAGAAAATTGCATATTGATTAAATCAATGGGGTCTGCAAAGCTACCGGAGATTGAATTTGAATAGACAATGAATTGGTAAAGAGAAATTCTTGCATAAGTGAACTTTCAAAATTTGACAGCAAAACCCCTATCTCTTACAGTAAGCTCAGGAATCCTAAAAATGCAGTACTGAATTTGAATGAACAAGAAAAATTCAAAAGTCTATGAAATTCTAACAAAATTATTGATGAGAAAGTGGAAATATTCAACTTAGATCCTTCTGTTTTAAGTAAAATCATAAGAAATCACAAGTTGGTCATAGGAAGTCCTACTATCCAGTTATCAAGTTAACATCAAACAAATAAAAAATTATGAAGCTAAACAAGAAAGTCTCCTAATCCCAAAACTGAGAAGCCCACAACCAATTCTCAGAGCTAAAGAGCCTTAAATTCAACCCCAAACATAAAGCAAAAATCAAACCAAAATCACGCACAAAAAAGGGCAAGAAATTAATACACAATGCCTCTTAAAAAACTCTACAATTATACACCAATTCTGAAACAAAGGACCAGAAAAGAATACCAAAATTAGAAAATCCAAGAAAACATTTCTGCATATCATGATCAGCATACTGATAAATTTGCAAAAAATAGTGGACAGGCAAGACCCACTTAATAATTACCACCAAAAAAAGCATGAAAAATTCAAGAAATCAGCAATCATTAAAAGAGGTAAAAGACAGAGACTTTACGTTGAGGAAGAGGGGCCAAAGAGAGGGTTTTCCCTGAGGGGCTGAAAAGAGAGCCTCCCAAGAAACCTCGCCACACAATTCCCTTGAAGCCCATTATGATTCTTGGGACAATTATTGACAAACATGATCACCACAAACATGGCCACGTTTGCCACAACAATCATGGGCACCAGCCATGAAGTCCACTGACTGTCTGAATACCCCATCTCATATGCTCCTCCTGCATAGTAAGTTTGTGGGTAGCTCTGGTTTCTGTTCTTGGGCGCCCCACTACCCCTCTCCACATCTCCATTCCCCATCATTCTTCTTGACACTCTGTATATCTCTACAAGTATATCTACTTTGCAGCTATCCTATGTATGTATATATATGTATATGTGTGTGGTTTAAGGGGAAGAGTGGCTTGAGGAGAATGCAAGAACTGGTGAGAGAGAGAGAGAAAAAGACAGAGAGGTCTGGGACAGTGGTGAATATTTAGAAGATTGCTTTTGAGTTGGTTGTCTTTATCGAATTGTAGTGGCACTTGTTTTTGTTTGGTAAGGAAGGAGGGAAGTTACATGCGATGCTTGCTTCTAAAAAGGTCTTTATTTTTCATGCGACTTTTGAGAATCCAATCTTCATAATAATTTTATCTTCCCCACATTGCAAAAGTTAGGGATTATTTCATTATTTTTTTCGAACTCTCGGACACAGTCCCAATATCATAGAGTTGCGACATGCGACTTGATCGGTGCCCCGTTGCGCGAGGTATTGTCCACTTTGGCTCCGTATGAGCCTCACGGGTTTGTCCTGAAAAGGCGCCTCGCTAGGGAGAAGAGGTCTTGGGGCTTACAAGCCACTCAAGCTCCTCGTCTGCAACCGATGTGGGACGCATATCTACATCATAGCCCCCCAGACGAGGGGCTTGGGTAGAGGCACATGGCCTTGTTCCCATAGACGGCGCCAATGATGTGGATGTGGTTTTAATTTACGGATGAGATGGGAATTTTACCCTCGGCACAACTGCGCACTAGGTGAATATTTAATCGTAGAGAGAGAATTTTTGAGTGAGGGGTTTTATGAGTTGTCTTGTCAATGAATAGTGAGTTGGTTAAAATAATAATATTTTTAGTTTTATAGTGATATTGGGAGTTATGTAGTGTGGTAGGGTATATATGCTTATTGTGTGACTTATACATAAAAATTACTCTTACATCCTTGTAAATAAATATTTTAATATTATATACACATCACATAGGTTTCAATCCCTTTTATGTATTTACCATTTCGTGAATATATGTTAATCATGCATATATATGTCATATTACATATATATATATATATATATATATTTTTTTTTTTTAAAATTAAATATTTTTTAATAATATATTGTGTTATAAAATTAAGATTTTTTTATCTAAAATAGAATTTTAATTTTTAATTGGTAAAACATATGCATATATTACAAATTAGTTTTAAATTTGGGCTATTTGATTAAATCAAGCAAACCAGACCGTTGATTTATGCATAAAATATGAGGGAAAAAATTGCATTTCAGGCGTATGGATGACACCGCAAATTTCAGGGGCTTCTATACTTTATTTTTAAAATAATATGAAAGTAAATTGAGACTTTTTCTTCTCACACCAAATTCTTTTAAATATTTTTTGTATCACGGAGTTAAATTATTTTTTTTCTCCATTAAATTTTTTTTAATTTGGTCAATTAAATTTTTTTGTGTGAGATGATAAAAGGCAAATTTGAGTATCAAAAATTGATACGACAAAAGAATTTTTTTTTAAAACAGTAGAGATGTCACTATTTTAATTGTTTCAATTAATAGTAAAATGTTGGTGTATTACTATAAGGTTGAATAGCAATTTACTCTTCTATGATATTATAAATTAGTGAAGTACCTCTCTATAAAAAAAAATAAAAAAATATTTTACGCTCCTGTACTTTTTAAAACGAAGTAATTTTACCTCATTATCTAAGAAAGTAAATTGTATTTTTTTTTTAAAAAAAAAAACATAATATCAACTCATACCTTTAACCCAACACGATTTTAATAAAAAATTTGAGGGTGGATTTGACCATTTTTAATTAGTCAAAACTTGGAGACTATTTCAGAAACAAACTAAAAAAAAATGCTGAGTCAAACATTGTTAATCCCACCCACAAATTGGAATAATCATATATAGAACAAAATATTCCTCATATGTTATAAAACCAAATATATTATTAATCATATTCCTGCAGTCCGTACATACCACCATAATTATTCATAATTAATTATAATAATAATAACAATAATAATAATAATAATAATTTTTGTTTACAATAATGGTGTCCGTCTCCTTGCTTTCTAAGAAGGTTCGTACCCAAGTTAATGGTATTGAGAATTTATATAAATGCTCTCGATTCTTTCATTAATCAATTTGTGCCTCTTTCATTGAGGCCATACCAATTGAGTTCTGACCTCACTTGAATACGATTGTTCAATTATTTTTTTTATTAATATTTCATGTGAAATTCTATAAATACCAGTCAATCATGTTTTATGACAAACTTTGACACTCTCAATATGTTGACGATGTTTACCTTTATCTCTGATGATTTTACAGGATAACATAACCGAACTCTTCCAAATATCGTTTTTATGTGCTTTGTCTTCCTAGACATGCTATCCGATTTTCAGCTTACCTAAACATATTTTTGATTACTATGTATTCGATTTAAACCTTAAAAAGACTTTCTTAATTTGGGCACACATCATGTTGTCGTCATTATTTTTTTCGTGTAAATAAGGAAATAATAAGAGGAATCGGCAAATGGAAGGTTTGATTATTTGAAAGGAGATAGGTGTTACAGCTATGCGTATGTGATGTTCCAACTGCCCGCCCTTTCTTTATTTCATTTCAATACTTGGTTGTACAAACGCGTAACCGGCGACCACACGGAATTCGGTGTCCTATTGCCTTCAAACTCATGCACCTAATCACCTATAGAGAGAGAGAGAAGAGAGTGTTAATTATATTTAAATTCCTTTAAAAAATATAAGCATATATTTTTAATTTTTTTTTAAAATTATACTTACATTCTCTCTAAAATTCACTGATTACACATGATATTTTAGGGTTCGTTTAGTTCAAGTAAGAGAAAAAGGGAAGTTAAAGGGGGAGGGAAGTGAAAGGGGGGGGAGGGAGGGGAGGTAAAAAATAATAGTTGTCTTTCAAGTTGTTTGGTATGATTGGAATGAGAGTAAATCACAAATATTTTCCCTTGTTTGGTATGAGTAAAACATATTGAGAAGAAAATACTAACGTTTATAATTTTACTGAATTACCTTTCTCCTCACTTTGTATTAAAAAATAAAATAAATTTATATTATACTAATATAATTTTAGTATATAAAAAATTTAAAAATTTATTAATAAAAATATTTATTAAATAAGAATAAGAATATTTTTTATTAAAAAATATTTTTAAAAATGAGTATTGTTCATTTATTCTATAGTATTTATTTTAAATAAATAAAAATTACTAACAAGATTGTTACCTGATTGTTGACTTCGATGCAGTAGTTTTTCAGTGATTTTGTTATCTTTTCTTTGGAAATTATGTACTGTATTATTAGCGACAAGAAAAAATAATTGAAAATAAATTATATATAGATATATACGGTTAATAGAGTAAATGAAAATAAAAATTATACTCTTTTATCTTTTTTGCCTTATATTTCCATTTTTCCGTCCAATTTCGAACGGAAACAAAATTGGACTCCGAAGGAGTTTCATATACATCAAGTTTTACTTCTCCTCTATCTCTTCCTCTTAACCAAACACAAGATTATCTTTATACATCTATTTTCAATTACACTTCTCTTATTCCTCCATTTTTCACCCCAACCAAACACACTATCGTTAGGGTTTGTATGACGCTAGTAAGAAAATTGTATAAATTCAATACTCTTTATTTAATATTTTTATATAATAATTTGTACCTATTGAAAAAAAATATAATGATGTTAACATTATTCCATATATGTACATTATTGTCTCTTTATAAGTACAAAAAATATGCTTGAAAATGTTAAATGAAATGTATAATTAAAAATTTATATAATTTTATTTTGATAGCAACAATATTTTTCATCCAAACTTTAATGAAAATGGGTCAGGATTAAAGGGATAATTTATGGAGGGGGTGAAATCGTATTTTTAATTTTTTTTTAAAAATATGTAATTTTTATTTTTAGAGGGGGTCTAAATAAAATTAACCCTATATATATAAGTATTAATTCTGCGGGAAAAATTCAAGCTACCTTCTCATGTATTGCTAATGTGCAAACTACCCCTGTAAAATAAAAAAATATTAAACTACCTCCTTGTGTCTTAGAATTGGAGTATATATATACCCCTCAGAGGGAGGTGTGTAACACTTGTTCTTTTTGTGAGTGGGCATGATTTTTTAAAAATAAATATTATTTTTATATAATATATTATATATAAAATTTATTAATATTTATAATATATATAAACATTTACTAAACAGTAAAAATACCAATTTTTATATAAAATATTTAATAATTTAAATAAATATATACTTTTTTATTTAAAAGAAAAAAAAAAAAAAAAAAAACCCACCCCAACCCCGTCACCGGCCCCCGCCGCCATCGCCCCTTTCCCCCTCAGCACCGGCCCAACCTCCACGCCTGCCGCTGCCTTCCACCCTAGCCGACACCGTTTCGCCACCACGCTATTCCCAGGCCCATCGCCGCCCCTCCTCTCCTCTATCGTAGTATAGCCACCGCCTCGCGCCTCTATCGTCGTCGCCCCCTTCCCTTCCCCTCTCCCCCTTCCCCCTCTGCTGCCGTCGCCAGACTAGCTCCCCCAACCCCTCTTCCTCCACCCAGATTAGCCCCCCACCCTCCTCCACCCAGATCCGCGCCAACCTCCCTCCCGCGCCCCCTCGTGCCCAAATCCGCCCTCCCCGCCGATCAATTTCTCTCTCTCTCTCTCTCTCTCTCTCTGTCTCTATACATATATATAAATACAAGTATATATGTAAATAATTTTTATTATAAAAGTATACATTCAAATTTAATTATATATAATTTTAATTTTATTCATTTAAATTTAAACTATTGATTTGATTAAATAAAATCTACACCATTGATCTATGAGTTAAATTCAAACTGTAAATTGATCAAGATTCAATAATTATTGAATAAGGATATAAATATTATTTCAAACTTTAAATTAAAAAACTAAAAAAATGCCCGTGTGATTCACGAAACGCATTAGGGGATAAATTGTTTTATTTCTGATAACACTAAATTGCTGATTTATTTTTCATAAGAAGATAAATTGCTCATTTTTATTAACACATGATTAAATTACAATTAACCCTTAATTCTACTTCTATTACAATACAATATTAAGTTGCGCATTGTTTCCACGTATGTTGTGTGATGTAGCCATCACTTTTGTTACAAACTTCATGTGCTTAATTAATATGAAAATTGTGTTTATGAGTTTGAATTCGTGAAGTGTGTGGAATGTTATCTGTTATATAGCAAGAGTTTGTTTACTGCATATTAGGAGTTGCTGTCTATTGTAATAATAGGTATTAATGAACAAGATATGATTATTGTAATAATTTTTATTAAATATTGATATCAACATGATAATTGTACTTATAATTTATTTATTTTAATTAGTAAACATGAATTATCGAAAGCAAAGATAGAATTTAAGCTAAATGAATTATAAGAAAGACAATTGAAAGAGGAAACAAAATAGGAAGATAGGATGATGAGGAGAAAGTTGGTTTAAAATAGTCTTAAATTGTCAAAATCCTCTCATCAATTTGAACAAAAACAGATGCATATATTATTATGAATAAGAAAATAATATAAATATAAATAATCACCTAGCAAATAAGGGAAAAAAAACAAGGACCTTCTCTATGATATTAAAATTATTTAAAAAATTATTGTAAAAAATAAAGTATCTATTATAATCCATGTGATATAAAAAGAATTCCAAAAGACCCCCTCAAGGTCAGAGTTGATAGTACACGCACGTTGTCTGCAACTATGTGTTTGAAAATTATATTTTTTTAATGATTTTTCCCTTCTTTCTGCTATTTTAAGGTTGCACCCAATATAATATATATAATATTATATAATATATAACTTAATAAAACTTAAAATAATATATAAATATAATTCGATTACTCTTTTGATATATAATATACTTTTAATAATATAATTAAATTAATTAATTTTTTTTTAAAAAAAAAAGCAACGACGACTTTGCCGTTGCTGCTTCAAAGGAGGGCGCGATCGCGCCCTCTGTCGCCCCCTCACCCCTGGGCTACAGCAATCACCCAGTAGCGAGGGCGATTGCTATCGTCCATCGCTGCGAGGGCGACGACGTCGCCAAGCTCTGCATGGGGCGCCAAGGCGGGTGCAGAGTTTGAGGAGTGATTATATTTTTTTTAAATAATATTTTTATTTTTGTAAATTATAATATACATATAATATAATTGCATTTGGTATGTCTTCCAACTCATTTTTTAAAGCCACATATAATTAAAAACTCTAAAAAAGAATATTCAATTGGCATGCCATGTCATTTTTTCGGTCAAAACTCAAAATTTCGGCCATTGAGTAACTAAATTTTATCAATTTTGAAACTTCATAGACTTACAAAAAATTAGCATAATTCTTGAATTAAAATTGACATTGGGTATATTTAACGGACTAAAAAAATAATTTTTCTATATAAAATTTTAAATTTATGTATTATAAATATATTATAGGTATATTTTAATTAAATATACAATTTATCTTTACATATGGAGGGGCATTTTAGTCATTGTTCCTAAAATAATAAGCCCTAGTTGACCAGGGTTGTGTGAGTCATTATTCATAATAGAGGGGTGATTTTTTATCTTTAAATTTTTACAAGGTTTTTTTTTTATATTTTCTCATATCACAGGGGGTTAAAATAAATTTAACCCGATAAATAAGTATACCGCTATACAATGTTGTGGATATTATGTGGTTTGTGTATATAATCATATTTCAAAATAACGTAATATATAAAATATCATTATATATTTTATCACAATTAGATATAGTAAGCAAATAAATGAAATAAACTTAGAAATTAGAAAAGTTGCAACGATAAAGAGTCATGGCATTTGTCGCTCACCTAAAGACATGATTGTCTCTCTACGTGCAGGTTTTGACGGTTGACCACGACTTTAGGATAAAATCCCATTAGTCTTTAGTAGTGTGTCATCCCATATGCACGATCATAAGGAGACTAGGAACCAACCCACAATCACCTTGCTAAAACTCTAAAATAATTGTGGGAGAGTATGAAGTGTTTCTCAAAACTCATAAGCTATCAACACAAAATTTCACTTCCTCAATATGTCGAATGAAGAAAGCTAATGACCCTTAAATAGTTGTAAGAATTTGGCCGTTATAAAACAATAAGTGACTTTATTAAAACTCATAATATATAATAAAATCCAATTATAAATAGGTCACATAAATATAAAATATAACGGTCCAAAACTTATTAAATCTCATAAATCACAATTAAATCATTATAATAATTGGCCATAAAGCTCAATAAATATCAAATTAAACTGGCACATTAAGATCAAATAAAGTGTTGAAGATAATTTGAAAATGTAGAAAATTTTAAAGCTTATTCCCAGCAATCCCACAAGGTTTAAAATTTTCGAAATTAAAACATGAAACGAAATAGATGGAAATTTTTACCGTGCAATTGGTGCATATGTCTTCCAGACTCGAACATACACTTAGTGTTGTAAATATTCATTTGAAGGAGCAATAATGGACTTGCCTTAAATTATGCCCTTGAGCCAGATTTCAATTACCACACATACACTATTGACTTTAGAACATGATTATAGCAGGTGAGCGCATTAATGGTCCTACGCTCTAATCCTGATTCTCGTGAGGTTTCTATGGTTAGCCCAAACCCATAGCCACGACCCATGACAATTCTCACTTAGGTGAGGCCTCCAAAGGTATTTGTTTGCGAAAATCCCACATTTGATCTCATTAAGGATCAAAAGCCTAACCTAACATCACATTTTATAGCACTTCACCTTAGGGGTCATTGTATTTATTTATTTTATTTTAATACTCTCCCCTCAAATTATGTGCTATATATAAGTCACATAGTACGGGTTGTTTCTACCAATTGAACCTTCTTCATGGGGTCTCCAATCACAAAGGTTGGGTTATTCTCGGGTGACTCCCTTACGTGCTTAGTCCACCCCCCTTGATAATAAAGGATCTAGCCTTTGCACTAGTCACCCGAGGCTCATCACATGGAATATTATATCACAGCCTCTTATTTTTTATTTTCAATAATTTTTCATCTCTCTTTTTCTGTTATCATGTCAAGCTCATGACATGAATATCAAAAGAAACTCCACAAAACAATAATTGACAGGTTTTTATTCATTCTATTTTTATTGGTTACTCTCTCTGCAATTATACTTCAAGAAAATAATTTCTCCATTAAATTTTCATAAAAGCAATTTACCCATCTCTTTTGTTTTCATGTATAACTCTTGCACATTTACATTTCAAAATAGTTAAAAAATTCATGATTATAGTAATTAAGACCAAACATTTTACTAGGTCCATCTTTCTAATTAAACACAATATAATTGGCCATAAAGCTCAATAAATATCAAATTAAACTGGCACATTAAGATCAAATAAAGTGTTGAAAGTAATTTGAAAATGTAGAAAATTTTAAAGCTTATTCCCAGCAATCCCCACAAGGTTTAAAATTTTCGAAATTAAAACATGAAACGAAATAGATGGAAATTTTTACCGTGCAATTGGTGCATATGTCTTCCGGACTCGAACATACACTTAGTGTTGCAAATATTCATTTGAAGGAGCAATAATGGACTTGCCTCAAATTACCCTTGAGCAGATTTCAATTACCACACATACACTATTGACTTTAGAACATGATTATAGCGGGTGAACGCATTAATGGTCCTACGCTCTAATCCTGATTCTCGTGAGGTTTCTATGATTAGCCCAAACCCATAGCCACGACCCATGGCAATTCTCACTTATGTGAGGCCTCCAAAGGTATTTGTTTGCGAAAATCCCACATTTGGTCTCATTAAGGATCAAAAGCCTAACTTAACATCACATTTTAGCACTTCACCTTAGGGGTCATTGTATTTATTTATTTTTATTTTAATACTCTCCCCACAAATTATGTGCTATACATAAGTCACACAGTACGGGTTGTTTCTACCAATTGAACCTTCTTCATGGGTCTCCAATCACAAAGGTTGGTTATTCTCGGAGGTGACTCCCTTACGTGCTTAGTCCACCCCCTTGATAATAAAGGATCTAGCCTCTGCACTAGTCTCCGAGGCTCATCACATGGAATATTATATCAGCCTCTTATTTTTATTTTCAATAATTTTTCATCTCTCTTTTTCTGTTATCATGTCAAGCTCATGACATGAATATCAAAAGAAAACTCCACAAAATAATAATTGACAGGTTTTTATTCATTCTATTTTTATTGGTTACTCTCTCTGCAATTATACTTCAAGAAAAATAATTTCTCCATTAAATTTTCATAAAAGCAATTTACCCATCTCTTTTTTTTCATGTATAACTCTTGCACATTTACATTTCAAAATAGTTAAAAAATTCATGATTATAGTAATTAAGACCAAACATTTTACTAGGTCCATCTTTCTAATTAAACACAATATAAATGCCATATAAGCGCTATCATAATATCACATTCTATCACATTTCAATACAACACTCCTTATAACATTGGAGAGAATAATCAATCACATGATTTTCATTCTTAAGCACGATTACTTCAAATATGAAATCAAATTTGCTTGTGTGTTATTCACTATTGGAGACTTAAAAATATCTTAATTTAATAATAATTTTATTCTCATTGATGTTTAGCTCTTAAACTTGATTATTATCCTTACAATTAACTAATTAACAATAACTACGAAAGTTAATACCGCCAATAAATCAAATAAATTGTAACACTCAACTAATTTGAATATTTCTCTTTTATTCATAATTTGCTTACTAGTAATTTTATTTATGATGATTAGCCCTTGGAACATAACTCCACTAATGAATAATGAAAATTTACTTAATGATTTACCACAAAAAATGCATAATTTCTTTTGACTATTTTTCTGTTCAAATTATACAGATAAACTTGTCGTGCATATAGACAAACAATTACTGTGCAGAACTTGATAAAAATTAGGCTAAAAGGAGTGCTACATGATTAGAGAGTTGCATGTTATTATGCATTTATCATGCGTAGCCATTAGAAAATTCAATTCATTTGAAGCAAACATTAGATGTAATTATAATTTAATTATACAATCAACTCTTGAATTTCATGTGAGGCAAAATTTGCATACCAAACTCTTGACTTCAGAGGTGAGCAACTAGAATTTCAAGGCAATAAGCAAAATAGTATAGTAAAAAAAAAAAAAAGGAATAGTTACACTAACTTCCCCTTTTACTATGAGAATGTACAAATTTTTCCGTCTTACTATGAAAATTACATAAACTTACCTTCTTTATTTATTACCATTACAAATTGGTCACTTCATTAATCAAACTAACCTTTAGATGTACTTTCCACCAGTATTATCTGTTTATGAGCCTCCAATGTCTTAAAATCAGTCATGATCGATGGTGAAATTTTCACGGTGGTTGTTGCACGAGGAATGATTTTTGTTGTATGAATTGAAGGTTTGAAGGAACAAGTAAGAGAAATAAGATATAGAGTCTTCTATCAGGCGAGAAAAACTTAAGGGTGTTTTTGCCTTTTCAATATATATATTTTTTTAATTTTGCTTAATTATTTATCTATATTTTTAAATTTTTAAGTGGAATAAAAGTGTAAATTTTAAAATTCTGCCAATCAACCTTAACCATGGTTAGTCGGAGGGGTGTATTTGTAATTTTTATAGTAAGATGGGGGAAATTGTATTCCCATACTAAGAGGGGAGGTCCATATAATTATCAAAAAAATAAAAAATAAAAAAAAATACCACATGCAAATTTGTTAAGACTCCATAGGAGTGTTTAAAGACATACCTCTTATAGCATGATCGAATCAAATTGGCCTTATTAAATTCTCATACCATTTTCTTGATGAGAGCTCTTTGAAGTATCAAATATGTCCGACTTTTGGAGTAACTAATGCAACATATACCTCAGTTTTCATTTGAAAATCAAATGCCTCGCACAAGAACACAACTCCTAATTAGAATTTTTCATGCACTTTTTTTTTACAACACAAAGCATATTCATGGTTTTAGATTGTCGTGGATATTATGTAATTTGTATGTATAATCATATCTCAAAATAACGTAATATATAAAATATCAATATATATATTTTATCTCAAATACATATAGTAAGCAAAAAATGAAAAAACTTAGAAATTAGAAAAGCTGCACCGATGGAGAGTCATGACACTTGTCGCTGACCTAAAGCCATGATTGCCTCCCTACATGCAGGTTTAACGGCTGACCATGACTCTAGGATAAAACCCCATTAGCTCTCAACATTTTCTCATCCCACATGCACGATCATAAGGAGATTAGGAACCCGTCCACAATCACGTTGCCAAAACTCTAAAATACTTGTGGGAGTATGAAGTGTTTCTCAAAATTCATAAACTATCAACAAAATTTCACTTTCTCGATGTGCCGAATGAAGAAAGCTAATGGTCCTTTAAATAATTGTAAGAATTTGACTGTTATAAAACATTAAACGGCCTAATTAAAACTCATAATAACAATAAATTCAATTATAAATATGTCACATAAATATAAAATGTAACGGTCAAATACGTATTAAACCTCATAAATCACAATTAAATTATTATAATAATGAGGACATAAACCTCAAATAAATATCAAATTAAACTGGCACATTAAAATTAAATAAATGTTAAAAATAATTTGAAAATGTAAAAACATTTAAAACTTATTTCCAACATACAAACTCCTTTGATAAGAACAAATAGTTCTTGCAGTTTTGGCAGTTCAGTTGCTGTGTCTACTCGTTGGCTACTTTATACCAAATTCTGCATGGCTGAATTATTTCTTATGGGGCTCGGCGAAAAACAACATCTTTCTATAAAGCTTGCCCTATTGCTTCTTCTTTTCAATGGACATACTACATTCTACAGAGGGGAATTTAACAACTTATTTGATTGTAATGAAAAATAAAAATAAGAAAATTTTACGTAGAGGATAAACAGAAAACTAAATAAAATTTTGTTCAAATTCATACAAAACATTTTTTCTCCATTATTTAGTGTGTAAACAATCATATCATATTATACAAATATATAGGTTTAAAAGATTTAAATATGTACCACGTTAATAAATACTTTGACTGAAATTAAACTTAAACGTGCAATACCAAAAACTTGAGAAAATAAAGTATATTAAGTTTGAAGAGGTGCGGTGGGGATGAGTCCAGGAATTTTCATTCGAGACGGGTCTTGGGTCCGAGCGTGCATTATGTATGCTAAACAAATTGAGTTATCAATACTATTATAAAAAATAAAAAAAATTGATCGTATTAATTTTTTATTATTATTTTATTTTTCATTTATTTTATTCTTTAAAAATTAATTGTCCATAATAATAATTTAATATTTTTTAATTATTTTATGATTACAATTTTTTTCCTCTAGACCCACTACTCGATTTTCCTCGTATTTTTGTCCTCACAAACTATTATCATAAACCCTATTACAATTTTTTTCCTCTCACATTCTTCATATTTATTTTTTCTTACAAGGTTTCATATTTTTAATAAACCCACAATTATAATTTTTTTTTCTTACTTCACCTCATTTTTTTTTCTCACATATACTTCTTTCTTTTGCATCATTTTACTATGTTTTGTGTCTTTTTAAAGTTCTTTTTCCTATTCATCTCTCACTATAATTCTTTAATGCGGGAATCGTGTTCAACAACAACTAGTAATTTAGAAAAAATAATACGCATTAATTAGTTATGAAATTGGTATTAGGAAATGGCTTATAGTATTATTAATTACTAATTATGTAGCACAAAAAAGTATACGTGTAAGATATTTTTAATAAGAGAGGTAAAAAAATTAATAAAAGAAAGTAAAAAGAACAAATTGAATTGAACAGAAGTTTTGGGGGGCGGGGGGTTGCTATGACAAAATCTCTTTCATGACGCTAAGTCAGGCATCTCATAAGTACAATTAGGGTTACGTGGCACGCTCAACGTAGGTACATAAATATTTTTTTTAATAAATAAATAATAATAAGAAGTGAATGAAAAATTGTTTAAAGTAAATGGTACAGAGAGAAATAAATCAACTCAAAACTTAAAAAAAAAAAGAAAAAGAAAAACTAATTAATAAGATAGTTATTGACAAATCATAACATTGAAAGCGTGCTGATCAATCATGCATAGTACAGCGGCGAAATATTTTTTTAGTCCCATAAAATAATGGTAAAATTTAGTTTTGTACCATAATTATGGTAGGTGTTGCTTTTAATTCCATAAAACTTATAATCATGCATGTGTGTTATGGTTTTGAGACTAAAAAGGTCACTGTAATCCTATAAACTTATAATCACGTATTTTTAGTCCCAAAAAATTATGCGTGTTGTGGTTTTGAAACTAAAAAGGTGTTGTTTGGGATTAAAAAGGCCTTGTGATTTTGGGACTAAAAAATCTCAAAATCACATTTTTTTTTACTAAAAGACGTGATGTTGAGTTTTATGGGACTAAAGGCGTCACCTACCATAGTTGTGGTGCCAAAACAAATTCTGCCCTTATTTTATGGGACTAAAAAAATATTTTTCCCCATAGTATAGATAATTTTAATTAATAAGTATAAATAACATAGTGAGAAGGTTTTTGTAACATCAAACTTATCCAAATTAAACAAAAAAGAAAAGAATTTTTTTTATAAGAAATATCAATATTTTTAAATCAAACAACAAACAATGATTTCAATATTGATTACACAATATATCAATAATTCTAAATTAATCAATAAACTTAAAGTAAGCAAATCAATAATAATTATTATTAAAAATAGACTAAACACCTATATTAATAGAACTCGAATTCATAAACTTCTAACCGTGAAATCTAAAAAAAAGAAAATATGATTAAAAGGTTTGAGTTTATGTTGTAACAAGTAGCATTGACAACAAGATGAAGAATGTTCTTTAGATGTCTGCAACTCATTTGCGTTACTTCTAAGGCACTGGAGTACACAATTAACTATTATAGATGAATAAGACTTATTTATTGTTTTGAAAATAATGTTTGATAACTTTTGTTGGGAATATGAGAAATTAGATTTTTTAGGCTTGTCGAAAATAGTGTTTTGGCAATGCTATTAATTTGCTTTAGTTCTTGTTTTTTTCTTTAAAATTTCTTTAGGAGTTCATGACAATATAGTTAGGGGTAGCAATGGGGCAGACATAATTTACTGATAATTTTGCTGCTTCATTTCATAATTCTTCTAAAAAATCGTTACATTATGTTCCACCAATTGTGCAAAACGGAGAGGTAGTTGTTAGACCCTCCTTGGAGATGATTCGTGAGGGGTCCCAATGTTGGACACACACGGCTGTTGGGTGTTTTTTAGACTGGAAACCGTATTTTCACTACTTGAATGAATATGCTCGATCAACATGGCCGTTGGTGCGAAATATTATAGCTAATATGAAAAGGTTTTCTTCTTTCAGTTCAAAACAGAAGCCGCTATGGAGGAAGTCCTTAAGGGGGGGGCCCATGATTGTTTCAAGGACAACCAATTATCCTTCACCAGTGGACACCTAGAATGGCTTTAAGGAAACACAAGCATACGGATGTTCTTGCCTGGATCAAGCTCAGACATTTGCTAATTAAAAATGGACTGATGAAGGGCTTAGTATCGTGGCTAGTGGAATCGGTAAACCACTTTATCCAGATACCATAACGAAGGCATGCACGAGACTGGATTTTGCTTGTGTATGTGTAATGCTTCTTATTGATTCCAAACTTCCAAAACATATTGTTATTATGGTTCCAACGGACGATGGTGATGAAAGATCCTATAAAGACAATGTTGAATATGAATGGGTGCCTCCGAAATGTGTGAACTGTATGTGCCTGGGACATTCTAGTACTACTTGCTTGGGCAAGAGAGTAGCAGCTAAAGCTCCGGTGGAGGTTTATGTGAAGCGGACTATGCCTAATAGTGAACCAGTACCGAGTTCTACAGTGACTATGACGGAACCGAGTACTGTTAGCGCTGATGAGACGATACTTGAGCCTCGGTTAGAGAAGATGGCATAAACGGTGGACTCTAGCTCACGGCTGACAGACGCTCTCCCGTCCCGTGAAGATGATGGAGCGAAAGGTTAAGAGATTGTTCTATATAATCCTTTTGATGTCCTTATGAATAACGATGATCTTATAGAATGTTCGATAAAGGGCCCTAATTCATGCAGCCCTTCAATGGGTCTTAAATAACTGAACCGACCAGATAATGAGGTCGCTATTAAGGAGTTGATCTCGGAACATAGGTTACATTTTATGAGAATTTTAGAAACTCGTGTTACTAGAAATAATGTAGCTTGTGTCCAGTCGAGCAGCCTTTTAACGCATTGGAATTGGTTTACTAATTATGTTGCTCCTGGCAATTGTATCTGGTTAGCCTGGAATTATTCTGAGATAGGTGTAAATGTCTTTGAGTGTTCACATGCAATTTGTTCACTGTAGTTTGAATATCAGGCACCATCATATTTTTGTGTTTGTGACTGTGATTTATGGAGCTAATGATATTGGGACACGGAGAGACCTCTGGCGCTTGGTTGGGAACCTTTTTCCCTCTATAGGGGATGAACTGTGGCTTTTTATGGGGGATTTCAACATTGTGCCGGACATGTATGTAACCAATAAGGGATATTCAATGTTGCGATGGAGGACTTTAATTAGTTCTTGATGAATATAGCACTTATTAACCTTCCTATGCAGGGTTCGTTATTTACTTGGCACAATCACAGTGACGGCAATCAGAGCTTATGGAAACGAGAAGATCATATGCTTGTTAATAACCAATGGCTGGATAGGTGACCGAATGTGGCAGATACGAGCCTCCCACCATGTACTTTTGACCACTCCCCCTTAGTGTTATGTGGTAACCCAGGTATGTCCATGCTAACATCTTCCGATTTGATAATTATTTTAGCTGCATCTTCGTATTTCATTTCTTCAGTGAATAATGCGTGGAGACACAATATTATTGGAACTCCTATATATGCCATGACTAGAAAGTGAAAGGCTTAAAGCAGGTATTCCGAGCATAAAGGAGGAATAAGGGGGATCTTTCTTTTAATGTGAAGTTAGCTGAGGAGTTTTTCTCGATTGCCCAGGCGTGACTCCTTGCTCTTATGCCTTGACCATTGTTTCCGCATTGTGCTTCTTAAGGCGGTCAAACTGGAACAAATCATGTTACAATAAAGAGCTAAACTCTAGTGACTTAAAAGGGGGTGACCAATGCTCCCGAATCTTCTTTCAAAAAGTAGCAATGAGGAGAGCTGCTAAACGAGTATTTCAGATTATGAGTATGGCCGACCAAGTGAGTATTGATCCACAAGACATTTCTAATGAATTTGTGGTTTACTATCAGAGGTTACTCAGGGCGAGTGACACAATAGGCATATTGACATTCGATATTTGCGTCCTTGGGCTCGTCATATCATTATTGATGAGGAAGTTACTAGACTCATGGCCCAAGTTACAAGGAAGGAGATCAAAACTGCATTTTTTGATATTCTAGAGGATAAATCACGAGGGCCTAATGGATATTCTTCAAGATTCTCCAAATCTACATGGCCTATTATTAGTGAATAGATAACTCAGGCTGTACTAGATTTCTTTCTAATGGGCAAACTTTTGAAGCAGGTTGATGCTACTCTGCTCTCACTTATTTCGAAAGTGCAAGTACCAGCCACTGTGGCAGATTTTCGGCCAATTTCTTGTTGTAATGTGCTTTACAAGGCCATTACTAAAATTATGGTACAACGCCTCAGTCCTATTTTAGAGTGCCTGATTAGTCCATCACATAATGCATTCATTCCTGGAAGGTCTATTAGTGATAACGTACTGCTGGACCTCTTCTCCGGGGTACAATCAATAACATTTTCCTCCGCGGTGTGATTTGAAAGTAAACCTCAAGAAAGCTTATGATATGGTGGAGTGAGACTTGTTACTAGCCACCTCCAACTTTTTGGTTTCCGCATGTATTTATACGATGGGTGGAGGAGTGTGTGACAACGACAACATTCTCTGTCTGCTTGAATGATGGTATTTATGGATTCTTCCCTAGAGCCTAGGGATCGAGATTAAGGGATCCTATGTTCCCTTATTGTTTGTGCTTGTTATGGAGGTCATTTAGATGATTTTATTGTAGTTCATTGTACAGGACTTTTCGTTTGGCTTTAATTGGAAATATCGTGAAATAGGCCTACTCCAATTGTGTTTTGCAGATGATCTACTACTTTTCTGTAACGCTGATGAGGCTTCTGTTTCAGTATTTCAGTGTGGTCTTTAGGAGTTTGTTAATTTGTCGGGGCTGCAGGCTAATTCGCCCAAAATCCAGCTTATTTTTTCTAAATCTGCTCGTGGGAACCAAGCGGCACTCCTTTAGTTGCTAGGCTTTCAAGAAGGTCTCTTGCCCGTATGGTACCTTGGGTTATCGTTAATCTCATCCCAATTGAAGATTTTTGATTGTCAGCCGCTGCTTTGTAAGATTGATAAGAGGATAAAGGGCTGGGAAAGAGTCAGACTGTCATTCGCTGGCTGCCTACAACTGATCAAATCGGTTATTATGGCATTTCATGTATATTAGGGCCATTTATTTTGCAAAAAGGTATTATTCATGAGATTGAGAAGCGAATGCGTACCTTCCTCTGAAAGGATAACTCTCATCCACAATTCCCGTGGCACGCACTTGGCCCTCTCATTCATCATTTTCCAAGTGGTCCTCAGTTGATGGGCACTTCTATTGATGACACAGTGAGCATGGTTATTCTTAATGACATGTGGTTCTAGCCACCTTTTATTGATCCTGAATGTTTGGAGATCACTTAGTCACTGCCTACTCTTCATGGAAGCACAAATACGATTGTTTGGAAATTGGAGGGGGGCACTTTTAACACCAAGACAATATATCGGCTTTTTCATCCTCCCGGACCTAAAGTAGGCTGGGCTTCACTACTTATAGGTCCTTTTAAGATCCCGTGTAACACCTTTAATTTATGGTTAGCCATTTTGGGCAGGTTGTCTACTATGGACAAACCATGGTTGTGCCATCTGGATGGGGGGTGTTCTTTATGCACTGATGGACAGGCTGAATTTCACTCTTATTTGGTTTTTAATTATTGCTATTCACGCCATTGCATCTCAACTATTCGACGACAGTTGCCGTTTCCATGGCCTAATCGTGTGTGGGGAATGGACATAACTTGGGCAGCACGAAAATGGCGAGGAAAGCATGTTGTTAATGCAGCTTTTTGTGCGTTATTGGTGTCATTGATCTATCATTGGTGGCAGGAACACGATAGGAGGAAATTTTAGTAGAGTGAGCGACCGACGACTTCCTTGGTTACTATTATCCTTAATGAATGTCGGCAACGTATTCTTAGCGTTGAGTTATCTTGTATCCTTAATACTATAGCACTTTATAGACTATGGAGAATACCTTAGCATAACCAATCTGTCTCCCTTTGATTGTATGATTGTACTTTTTTCATATATATGAAATTTACCTTTATCGAAAAAAAATGGGGCAGGCATAATCCACAGGGGTAGGTCTTAGGACCAGTCCTTATGGACCCGCTACCTGCTCCAGTCTTCATTTTTTTTTTTTGGATCTAAACTGAGATGGTTTTTTTCGGGATTTGGATCCAATTGCTATCCTAATTACAATACATATCTTCTTCTTCTTTCCACTAAATTATCTTTTTGATCCTATAAAGAAGGGACTTTTCCCTTTTACTCTCATGCTTTATGCAATTTTCGTTTTGGTACCATTTTTTAAAGAAAAACTTTCAACTTAGTCCCAAACTCCATTCACCATCAAGTTTAACTTGAAGAATAGACAATCAGTTAAGTGGCTGTTACCATTGGAGGATAAAATTACACCCGTGCACCTCACGTGAGTAGTGAGTGAAATCTAGTCTCAAATTAGAGATTACTCATTTCCCCTATATGAACCCTAAAAATTTCGTAAGTCAATTTCTCCCAGATCACTCTAATATGGTGGTTCAATTTAAAGAACACAAGAATCAAGTGAAGATAGTGAACATTCAAAGATACGGGATGATATCTTTGTGGCTCAACCATCACATTGAGTTGGGAAACCCTAACTATAGTATGTGTTGATTTTCTATGCTTAAAGGTTTTTATCTTTTGGGGCTTTATCTTTTTTCTGCTTGTAAAGATATTACTGGATTTATTTTGTATATTAATGGCTAGATTTGGTATGAAAGTGGGATTGATTTTTGTAAAACGTCTCTCTGAATCTACATTTGTCCATGAAGTACGTAGCTTCACAACCTCTTCACAAAAGCAATTTATTGTGCTAATTTCAGACATTTACTTTTCGACCAAGCAAGAAAGCAAATAATAAAATCAAGGAAATAATGAAAGATTTTTCTTCATGTTGCTGCATAATGAAAACACATCCTCTTAAAGAGGCTTGCTATTTTTCGTGTTAATTTTTGCCTCCAAAAAGATAAAAAAAGTATATTTAACATGCAACAATTAGAGTAAACAGATTGTCCATTCTTTCATATAAACTTGACGATAAATGAGGTTTAGGACTAAGTTGAAAACTTTTCTTTAAAAATAGGAAGCGAAAATCACATAAAACATGAGATTAAAAAAAAAAGTCACTCTTTATAGGATCAAAAATATCATTTATCCTTCTTCTTTACACTATTACTTTTATACTTACAATATATTAAAATTCGCTTTTGACTTGCAACAAATAATAGTTATGTTTACCATAAGTTAATTCAGGTCGCTGATGCTGATGCAGCAAATCAGCAGCCTTGGCAAAATTAGGGCCTTGTGCCCCAATTTCAGGCAGGGGTGCCTTCCAATCCCATTCTTACCAACGCCTTAGTCCCTCATGATGCCAATCAGTTGCAGCCGGTCCAATAGAATCCAGGCCTTCATTAGGGGATTTTGAATTTTATGAGGTTTGGTAAATGGTAGATAGGGCTCTAATGGATTTTTTTGTTGGATATGATAACTTAAGGGATGATTTTTTTTTTGGTACCTTAATAATACCATTAATTCAATTGTGATACTCAATGTTTCTGACTCATTAGGCTTGGTACCTAACATTTCTATTTTTCATTACTATTGCTACTCTCTGTTAGTTTGATTGTGAAAACTAACGACTTGGAGGAAAAAGAGGCGGGATTTCATCAATAAAAAGGTATGTTTGGTTGTCTTACTGTTCGCTACACAACAAAGAGTTGAGTGGAATTGAGGATAAATTAACAAAAAATGAAAGGAATGGGGAGAAATCAATTTTCATCTTTCTCAAATTCGAGTACAGGTTCATCTACTGAGAATGTTTGTGGAAAAAAAATGTATTTTAAGTGTGCAATTGAGCTTCCGTTGAAAACTTCTTTGACCAAAATAAATCATGAGAAGTTGGTTTTGGGCATGACCATTGAAAACTTCTTTATTTGTTGTTGTTACAAATGGTCAAAACTGAAAAATCATGATAAATCAATATAACAACCATGGTCAAATAAAAACCATGCGAAAACTTAAAGTTTTTCCACAGTTAATTAATATTTACTATGATTTTTAGTTGGCCAAAATACTTGTCATAGTTTTAGCTATAACTAATGTTTTGGCCTTATTTAAGAAGCAACAAATAATAGCCATTACGGAACTGTAATTAATTTGTATTTGTCACATTTTTTTTCTTTTAGTCATAGTAATTATATATAGCCAATAATTATATTTTTTAGTGTGAATCTTTTTTTAGTTTAAAATAATTGCACAATTTTTTTAGAATATTGTAAAGTATTAAAATAAATGCCTCTATAATAATAAACAACAATAAAACTACTGAAAATTTAAAATTCACAAGCATTTATCATATTCACCCTGAATAGAGTCAACCCTAGTTATGAAAGAGTCAAAGAACGAATACATAGGCCCCGTTTACTTTGATGTATAAATATGTATATGAAAATTTGTATAAATTAATACAATATTTACTTTGATTTATGGGTTCCGGTATAAAATCAAGGCCCTGTAGTAATTACTGTTATGCTTAAATAACTTATACCACCTCTAAAGGTGGTATAGAATGGTCTCAAACTTGCACCAAAAGGTAAACAAAAATCGTATCCTCAAAATTTGACTAAACAATAATAATCCGATACCATAGGAGCCATGCTATTGAAGTTGTATTGAATAATTCAACAGTATTTTACTTCTCTGCTTAATATGCATTATTTATTTGATAATAATATTAATCATGTGAAGCATGCTAGGAAGGAGGAATATGAACTTTTGGATAAATGGACAATTCCTAAAGTAAATCCTAGATTAACTTATAATTTTGAAAGATTTGACTTTTGAAAAAGTAAGCAGGTAGTAAAAAATACTGAAGAATCTATTGCACTTGATAAAGAGGACAAAGTAATAAAACTTTTGGATGCCATGGATATAAGACACTACCAAGAAGAATATAAACTTTTACATATTGGTCTTGTACAAATAGCCTTTAAGCCTCTAACATTGGAAGGTCTACCTGAGAGTTTTTTAGCTGCTCTAAGAGATGCTAGGAATTTAGATTGGAAAAAATATCTAATAGAGATAATACAATCTAGTCTGACTTATGGACCAATATTCTTTAATGTATACCCAAATTTACAATTATCATTGCCTGATGTAAATATCCTTGATGCATTAACATTGAATGTCAAAACACATGGGTATAATTCTGCACCCGGATCAGAATTAATATGTATATGTTATAGAATATACTATAAACTTTTCCAAACACATTCCTAATTGTAGGATACAAGATAATAAAGCTCTTGAACAAACCGTATTTTTTTAAACAAATTTACATAATTCAAGAATTAATAGGAGACAAATAAAATGGAGTGGGGTAGAATTTTTGGAACATTGGATAATTGAAAAGGAAGTCCCAATTAGGAGTAATACTAAAAGCACATATACAAATATTTTACAGAATCCAAAAGGAAATGTTATAATAGATTTTGTTAATCAACCAAAATATTTAAAAAGTAATTCTTCACGATATTCTACAAAGTCCTACTTTTCACCAATAGAGGTAATAATCCCATTTAGAGTATCCAAGTTCCAAATCAGAGAAGAAAATAATGATTCAAATTATAATAAGGTTGAAGAAATAAGAATACAATCAAATAATATTGTTGAAGGTATCTATAAGGATCCCAAATTAAATGAAGAATTAACTTCAGAAATAGATTTTTGTTTATAAATGAATATATCAGATTGAATAGATTTTAGCCTGGGATCCCTAGTTAGAAAGGAAATTAAGGAAGAATTTTTAGAAAAAAGGTGGGAACCTTTTAGAAAATGGTTTTTTGAAAATTTCTCACCAGAAAAGCAAAATAAGATTTCAAATCAATTTTATGAAGAATTAACTATTTGAAACGAGAAAGTTACTTTTGTTCATTGGTTTATAACCAAATATTCAAAATAATATCTGAATGTGTTAAAAAGGAAATATTTTTTGGAAAATGGAAAAATCTTAAATAATGTTCTTCCCCCTCAACAGCCTTTCAAAATGAATTAAAATGAAATTGAAATAAATTTTAAAGCATTTTCTAAATTAATTGAAGATGACACTTTAATGATTACAATTACACAAATAAATGAATTGTTGAAAAAAAATTATGCCAATCTATATTTAAATATCATGGGAGAACAAATAATTGAATTAAATAATAAGATTGATGAAGTCATTGATTGGCAAAGAAATTGGCAACGAGAAATTAGTTCAAATACATGAATAATCACAGAAGCAAAAAGAGAAATTATTACTAGGCCCTCAATTCAGCCTCCACCAAATATTGTAGGTTTTAATTTAAAATCTACAGGAGAACTAGAAAAACTACTTGACCAAAAGTTTAAAACCTTAAAATTAAATACTTTAAATAATGACATAAACTCTCAAAATTATAGAGAAAAATTTGTTAGAAAGCCAATGCAAACAAAATTTTTATCCCAAGCCAACACCCAAGATGTTCTTTATGAGGAATAAGAGATAATTGAGCAAAATAGTTATAATGGTAAAAAAATTTATGAGAGGAATATTGATGGATTTACAGAAAGACAAATTTATAATACAATACATAGAATGAGGATGTATAGCACCATATGTAAAGGAAAGAATAATTCTGATAAAGCTATTGCTAAGATGATAAAACCAGGATTTACTTGTCAATTAAAAGGATGGTGGATAATTATCTCAGCCAATCTGATAAGGATGAAATATTAAATACAGTAAAAAATAAAAATAATATCTCAGAAGAAAAAACAGTTTATACATTAGCTATCAATATTGTTGAACATTTTACAGGAAGATGGTCTGATAATAGTAAAAAAATATCAGGACACTATTACAGAATTTGAAATGTAAAACTTTAACTTCATTTAGATGGTATAAATATATTTTTCTTAGTAGAGTTATGAAACTCCCAGAGTCAAATGATGCTCACTGGAAGTCTAAATTCATAGAGGGTCTCCCTCATCTTTTTGCAGAAAGAGTTAGAAATACCCTGTGAAAAGGGGAGCTACAAATTAATTATAATCAATATACTTATGGAAAGTTAATTGGAACTTGCATCAAAGAAAGGTTAAATTTATGCAATGAAATTAGACTTAACTGACAAATTAAAAGACAAAATTTAACAGAGAAAAGTCAACTAGGACAATTTTGTGCTCAATTTGGTTTAAATAAAACCATCCAACAGACCAAAGAACCCTAGAAATAGAACTGCAAAAAATAAAGAAAAAAGGTATCAAAAGAGAAAATCAAGAAAAGAAACAAATAAAGAAAAAGACTTAACTAGAAAAAATGAATGGAAAGCTAACAATAATATCACAAAGAAAATAAGGAGATGCTACATTTGTGGTGAACCAGACCATATTGCAAATAGATGTAAAATAAGAAAGCTAGGAGATTAGAAGAAGAAGAGAAACAAAATATACTCATATAATATTTTCTGAAGAAAATGAATCATCTGAATCAGAAGAACAATATGAAGAAAAGAATGAAGAGCAAAGTGAACTTAAAAATATCGAATAAAATTCTGAATATTCATCAACATCTTCTGAATTGGAAGAAGAAGAACCTTATTGTTCATGCAGACAAGGCAAGACTGAAGAAAATTCACATCAAGAATTTTATGAATTAATGGCAAAATTTAAAGAAATAGAAAGGATAAATGTTCTTACTGATAATCGTATTATTGAATTACTTAGAGAAATTACAAACCCTGAAGCAACGGATGTCATCCTTTGTAAAATTGATAATAATGATAAAGCCTCAACATCTGAGTCAATCCAGTATATGATAGAATTTTTAGTAAACCTTTTGAACCCTACAGTTACTGAAGTTAAGAGGTTGCTTAATGAAAAGCATACAATTAAAGATAATCCCTCTAATTTAAAAGATCTAAAATTAGATGTAGAAAAATTAAAAGAATAAATCAAGAATATTAAAAATATAATTAGTCTCTTACTACTAGGGTTGAAATGTTCGAAATTAGCAAAAATGATGAATTAGGTAAAGAAAAATATGAGGACAATTTTCTGTTCACTAAAATAGTCACTAGTCAAAAGTGGAATGTCAACATTGATTTATTAATAAATAACAATTTTAGAAAAATATTTACTGCACTTATAGACAGTGGGGTATATATTAATTATAAGAAGGTCTCATACCAACTAGGTATTTTGGAAAAACAATTCACTCTTTATCCTCTCCTAATGGACAAAAGTTGAATATAAGCTTTAAAATTCCAAAAGTTTCATATGTAATATTAAAAATGTATTCCAACAAGCTTCCTATTAATAAAAGATTTAACTAATGAAATTATTCTAGGAACACCTTTCCTTAAGAAAATCTTCCAATTAAGAATATTAATGAGAAAGGTATAATAGGAACCTTTGAGATAAAATAATAAAATTTGATATCATCACCCAACCAATAGATCAATTTATCAATGAAATAAGGGATTAATATCTCTAAGACTAACCAAATTTGTTTTATAAAAGAAGAAATAAATTTATTAAGAATAAATGAACTTCTTGAAAATCCTTAATTAAAGGAAAAATTAAAATGATTCAAAATAAATTTAAACTGGAAATATGTAATGAGCATTCCAATGCATTTTGGCATCGAAAAAAATATGTTGTGAATCTTCCTTACCAAAATGAATTTTCAGAAGCAAATATTCCCAACCAAGCAAGACCTTCCCAAATGAATACTAAATATTTAGAATTATGTAAAAAGAAAATTAAATGCCTGATAGATAAAAAATACTGATAAGGTCTTCAAAATCACCTTAGTCATGTACTGCTTTTTATGTTAATAAGCACGCAGAAAAAGAAAGTGGAAAGCCTAGGCTTGTTATTAATTATAAGCCTCTTAATAAAGTTTTAAAATGGATAAATATTCGATCCCTAATAAAAAAGATCTTTGGAAAGATTACATAAGACAATATGAAAATCAGAATATTGACAGATTCAAATAAATGAATCAGATAGGTACAAAATAACATTCACAGTCCCATTTGGGCATTATGAATGGAATGTTATGCCATATGGTTTAAAGAATGCACCTTTAGAATTTCAAAATATAATGAATGACATTTTTAATCAATTTTCTAACTTTATCATCATCTATATTGATGATATCTTAGTCTTCTCCAATAGTATAGAAGACCATGTTAAGCATTTAGAAATGTTTAAAAACTTAGTTATTCAAAATGGTTTAGTAATATGAAAACCAAAAATCAGTATTTTTCAGACTAAAGTTAGATTTATTGGACATCATATTGAGAAAGGGGAAATTATACCCATCAATAGATGTATTGAATTTGCGGATAAATTTCCTGATAGAATTATTGATAAAACTCGATTACAGAGGTTCTTAGGTAGTTTAAAAAATTATATAGCCCCATACTATAAGAATTTAGCTCAATATATAGCATTATTGTATGATAGATTTAAAAAGAATCCACCAGAATGGACTAATGAACATACTAAAGCAGTTAAACTAATCAAATAAAAGGTTAAATCATTACCATGTCTAACCCTTGCTAATCCAAATTGGAAGAAAATAATAGAAACATATGCCTCCGAAATAGGATTGGGAGGAATATTAAAACAAATTGACAAAAAATAAACAAGAGTATTTAGTTGGATTTCGTTCAGAAAAACGGAAGGCAGCCCAAAGAAATTATGCTACGGTGGCTAAAGAGGTTCTTGCCGTTGTTAAATGTGTTTTGAAATTTCAAGATGATTTGTTAAATCAAGAATTCACCATTAGAACATATTGTTCTGTTGCTAAATTTACGTTTAATAAAGACTTTAAACACGATGTTTCTAAGCAAATGTTTGCTAGATGGCAAGCACATCTTACCCCATTCAATTTTACTGTTGATCATATTAAAGAAAATACAAATAGTCTTCCCGACTTTCTATTAAGAGAGTATATTAGTGGAAATAAATATGAATGGAGTAAATTGGCCTGTTTATCAATTTAAATTTTGGATGAGTCAGTTGAATATAAGGCAAGATTGAAGAGAAGCCAAAAAAAATTAAGAAACGAATTGACGAAATCAAGGAAATTATTTATGGAATTCTCAGTCAATTTCCAAATGAAAATGTTTCTACAGAAATTCGTGTTAAACAACTTTGGATAGCAAATTTGCTATACCATCAGCAAATTGCTGGTTATTATGCTGGCTAATGGATTTTCTTTATTTTTCAAGAATGCTTCCTCAAAGAGGAAGAGGAAGAAACTCCTCTAATCAAAGAGGAGGTAGATCTCGACCAGGAGACGTAATACGTCATGGCAATAGATCACTAACACGGGAAAATATTTTGGAATTGGGAAATATAATAAAATTTCTGAGGAAGAGAGTGATCTCTTTCCAAACAATTTCTTGAATTTAAAAAGGAACAGAAAAAATTAACAACTGATGAATAATCATCATACGCAAAAATATTGCAAGAGGATGAAGATGAATTAGTTAATTACAAATTTAGTGAGCAACATGAGATAATTATACTTTTGGAAAATAATGATTTAATATGGAAAAATGATGCATGGTATCTAATGAAAAGATATCTTGATGTTGCATCATTCACTGCAGGATCATATAAGCCAAGAGCACATTATGAATGTATTTTGAAGGCCACTCAGAGTGTTGAAATTAATCACACATTCTCGAGTAATGGAAAAAAATTTAATTATTCAAAAGCAGTAATTAAAAAATTCATCACTGCTATTGAATAGGGAATTAACCCATTAGGAGAGACATCTAGAGTCAACAAACCCAATAAAATTTAATTATTGGGATTGTGTTGAAGTATTTAATAAAGAATTTCTATATGAAAATTATAATAAAAAACACACATGGTTTTTCAAAATTTTTCCATTAGTTTTCAGCAAGAAATACCATATTGGGTGTTTCAATGGTGGATAAGCTTTGATCCATCAATCTCTATTCTCCTTAAAAAATTTTCAGGAATACTATACGGAATGGCTGAATTACTCGCCAAGAATCATTCAATTAGAAAAATGAAGGAAATGGCTGGAAGGAATGGCTTTTCTATATTTCTTTATGGAATTCTCCATTCCATGGATATGGAAATGGCCACCAGAAGTAAGAATTACCCTACAAAATTTTTCTTGTATTAAAAGGAGATATTGCTAAAAAATTTGGAATAAATTGATGCTGATTGATCCCGAGATCAAGAAATACTATGGTCAGGAAATTATTAATGAGATGGAGGAAAAGCTGCAAGAATAAAAAGTTCTTGCTGAAAAAGAAGAAAATCAAGCCCCCAAATCCTTTTGAGCATATTTCTCATAGAATCCTAAATAACAAGGGAGTTATTACAAAAAATCAAATAATCAAGGAATATCTTAACCAGATGAAGAAAGATCTCAAAAAAGAATCTTTCTAGAATTGCATCCCCGATGGAAGTTCTTCCAAAGGCGGAGAAAATAAATTTTCTTGTCTCGCTGGGGAATCCCAAGATTCTTTTGAGGACTAATGAGGAACTCTTGGACAATTTGTTCAAAGGAATTAGAGAAACTTTGAAAGGAAAATTAAAGATGGTGATTTCAAAATCCTCTGAAGAAAAAAGACAATAAAAACACTTAGGGTCAGAGTTAGAAGAAAGTAGCTTCTCCAGAATCATGAAGAAATGAGATGACCAATATCGACAGAAGAAGTCAAAAAATTTGACTGAATGACACATGTCAACAATAGGAAAACACCTGGCGAATGGCAGCCATGCGGACTCAAAGAAAATTTTCAAGTCTGAAAAATCAATTATAAATAACCCCCCCCCCCCCCCCTTGTTTTGGGAAGCTCTCAGAAGTCTTCATGTGCTGAAGCTGATGCATTTGTAATCTATTCCTTTTATTTTAGTTATAAAAAAGTTATTTTGCAAAAGAAGAAGTAGGAAGTTCTTTACCTGTAAGTTTTGCTAATTTATATTTTGGCATTTTAATTTACTTGCATTTTTTATTTTGCAATTTTTTAATTTAGCCTAATGCAAGGCTAAGCAACTACTACTGAATTATTCATAACAACAGAGATAGCAAGGCTAAAAAAAAAAAAGAGTATTGTTCATTACTGATAAATATAAGGAGAAATTGGATGAATATAAGGAGAAGACATTTTGGGTTGTTAAGTTAAATAATGGGTATGAACAAAGTCAGCTTCGCCATTGCTGCCCGATTTTGCCATGTTTTTTGGCATTGTTTGGGCCTTTGTGTGGCATTTTATGACTGAATTTATACCTGTTGGTTTAAATAATGTAAAAGGTTCCCAACTTTGTCTTCCCTTGGTTTATTCAGTTATCTTTATATCGATCATGACAAAAAAATATTCTTTCATAACACTCCGCCTACATGGTCAATAATAATAATGATTTGTTGTCTATTAAATTTTGTAAACAAGGGTTGAAAGGTATTTTTCTACAAAAACATGTGGATATAAAAAAAAAAACACTTGACAGAATTTATCTGATTTTGTTAATACATGTAAGTAAACACCTTATAATTTATACAGGGCTTTTTATCATTAAATGTAGTTAAAAATAATTCTATCATTCATTTAATTCAATACTCAAAGTAAACGGGATTTTAATTTACAAGTCCAAGTATTTTAATCCACGATTGGTTTGCATATATCAAAATTTAGAAACGTACAAAATTGTACTATCAATCTCTAGTCAGTTGGTCGTGGGTAAATTGATTGTTGCCAAAGTACTTGTCAAAGTGTTGATCAAGTAGAAAAAGAATTACCATTAGCTAAAATATTAATGACTATATCTAAAAAACTATAGTAAATAACTACTATAATTATGGTTAAATAAAATCAATGTAAAAAACTAATTTTTCCACAATGAAAAAATTATTTGTTACAGTTATGAACCATGGTAAAAATATTTATTACAGTAGTCATAGTTAAAAGTTATGTTTCTTGTAGTGATCAAAACTGCAAAAAACATCAAATAGTGTATCAATTTTCAGATATGGTTGGAGTAAGGCATCAAGCTAGGAGATGTTGTCGATGATATTTTAGATTGTTATATATTTTGATTGTCCAACATTTCTTTAGTAACAACGCGATGCATAATCATCATTTGGATAAAGACATTCTTTTACGAAGGTGTTGAATTCCTCAGCATCAGCATCATTTGGATAGAGACATTCTTTTACGAAGGCGTCCAATTCCTTAGCATCAGGAAATCTTTTATTGTCGTCATCAGAATTTTGTTGCTCAGTGTTCAAGACTCTTTCTCTTCTTTCCTCTTCTATTTTTGTAGAGCTTGCACAAACCCAACCTAAGGCACAATTTATTAATTTTTAATAATCCATATCTATTGAATCGTATTAGGAAGATAAAAAATATTAGATCTACTACTATATTGAGGACTCGTTTACATATAGTTTGGATACATGGTAAATGGGACCTTAATGGATTTTTTGTTCGATACGATAAATTAATGAAAGACAAATGTAGTTTACTTTAATAATGCAAAGTAATGAATGAAAAAGTGGTACTAGCTATAGTATTGTGTACTTCGATTTAATATGTGCAATGAATAGATTAATAATATTTTTTTTCTTTGTTAATTGGAATGGAATAAAAATGTAAAATAAAGTATTTTGTTGCTTTCTTCTCAGCAAAGGAAGAAATCAAAACACATGTATCAGATGTTTTCTATACCAGATGTTTTCCACCCCAAAACTGGATGTAGGGTAACGGTCTACATACACTAATACATCAACTTCAAAATACACCTCTAATGAAATATAAAAAACCAAGAAAAAATAGGAATATGATGAAGTCACAACACAACAAAATGTGGTACATTGCACTGCACAAGCTGCTATTTTCCATGGAATGATTGAAACTTTCATAAAAATCACGGGAATACAACAATTTTTTATTAAATAATAAAAAAAGCCTCTAACATGTTTCAATTTTGTTCAACCTCAATAAATAACATATTTCCACATGTGGTAAAATGAAATCTAAACATAATTAAAAAAAAATCACAAAGTTAATACAAATCACTTTTATATTTGCAAATATAAACAAAAAATGAGATAACGTATCGTACTCAGAATAAGCGAGAGAGAAGCAAAGGGGATCGACGGGTGAGAAGAAATGACAGGGCCAATGATATGCCTAAGTCTTAATCCAACTATCATCGTTGAATTTTCGATTCGATTCAAGAAATTTAAGCTTTAAGGTTTTCTAGTCAACTTCAAGTTTGAACTGCTCGCAAGTAGAAAATGATGTCTCTTCTTCCACTAGGATGATGCTTTTGAGATGAAAATGAAAACATATCAATTTTTTTAAAATGAGATTACTTGTCAAAATTTATGTGCATATCAGGTACCCTACAAACTTTTTGCCCCCACTTTACTTCTAGCCACATGGGCTGGAGTTTGATTTATAATCTAGGCTAATCGACCCCAATCATGGGCTCGATTGCTAATTGTCAGGCTGATGTCCTACAATAAAAATGATGGATTGGGCTAGATTTCTAGCCCAATCCACCCTTGTTACTCAATGTAAACAACCCCTTAGAATTATATTATGTGTAGATATGTATAATTATATCAAAATTTTAGTACTTGAAATTGGGATGTAAATGACTTGGTTGATGAAAGAATAGTAGAGACTCTTTGGAGGATAATTGACCACTACTCAAATTATCTTTTAACTTGGTTCTATTACAGACGAGGATCACTCTCTTATTTATAGTAGTCACCTACTCAAATCAATGGTGTACACTAATTTCATCCAAAGATTATAATAAAGGTTCTTCGAATTTGTGCATATTGATAGAAGTATAAGAATCTTCCAAAATAGTTATCTTTCCTTAAGAGTTGTTTCTAAAAGTTTCCTACATTATCTATTATCAATAGGTATTTTCTTATATGACCTTCTAGAAATTTTCTACAAAATATCCTGCTGTTCTACGTTTGGACCTTCTTTACTTTTATGGATGGAATTAAAGGGTGATAGATAAGTTCATGATTAATATTAAGATATGTGATGACATGATAATTTAATAACTTATTTACTTTGTATGAATTATTGTGTGATTATTATATAATAATCTAATAATGTATTTTTTTTTAGATATTACAAGGAATAAAATGTGTAATGGACAAAATTACCCTGTAATAAGACAAAAATAGAAATGTCAGAGTATCCAATTATAAAATATAAAGTATCTAAAATTGTTTAAACTTTTTTATATATACATTTTATATCAATATCATTTTTCCACTGCACTATATTCATCTTTATCAAAAATATTTATGAATATATAATAGTATAAAATGTATATCTATTAGTAGTATTATTAAATATATATTTATTTAAACTAAATACTTACTATAATTAGTAAAAAAAATTTCAAATAAATTTATAAGTACTTAGAAATTATAATTAATTACTTAATCATGCTGATTATATATATTATATAAAATTATTATATGTAATTAAAAAAAGAATTATAGAGACAAACATCACCTTTCCTGTAACCTCATCCACAACCTTCACCTTCTTCATCTTCTTCCCGAAGTACAACCCTCACCTTCTTTGCAATTTCCGCCGCCTCCCCCTCCACCCCCATTGCACCGCCCTCTCATCCCCCATCCCCGACGTTGCTCCACCTACCTCGCACCACCCTCTCAAACCACTATCATCGTTGTCCCTCCACGCTCCCCAGCCGCTCTTCCCACCGCCCCCGCAGTCCCTCTCCCTGATGGCCCAACAATAGTCCATCATCGTCCCTCAACCCGCCTAACACAACTCTTTCAGCCCCTCTCACATTTCATTTACAGACGGGAAAAAAAAATTCAAACCAATGGCAAAATGGATCTCAACATAAAGAGTAGAATCTATATTTTTTTTCAAAACAATCACATTGAGAATACTTGAGTTAGGACTCCATTATCATCTCTTCTTCAAAGATGGAGATTTTGGGTTTGTGTATTTCTTTTGTATTGGTTGTTTTTGAAAACTGAATGTCATAAGAGGGTAAAAAGGACAAATGTGCATAAAATGGAGGGCATGCTGGGAAGAGGGAAATATATCACAAAGAGTGGGCCATGGTGATAATTTAGTAAGGCCCACCAAGCACTTGAATTATCCAATTACTCTAAACAGTAACAGGCCAGAGTGTTTAATTCGGGGCCATGCTAAATTTATGTAAAGAGAATAGAGAAAAATGCCATTTACCCCCTGTGTTATAAGAAATGTGCAACTTATCCCCTGTGAAAAATAAAACAGCAATTTATCCCTTTGTATTATAAAAAATAGAGCAAAACACCCCCATAAGCCAGAGAGTGTATCACACTCTCCCCTCTTGCAACTGGGCATAATTTAAAAAAAAAAAAATATTTTTATATATATATTTTAATATATTAATGTATATATATTTATAAAAGTAATATTTAATACTATACATATAAATTAATATATATATTATTATATAATAGTTATACAAATAATATATATATATATATATATATATATATATATAATATATATATATATATTTTCTTCTTTATTTTCGCCGGAGCACCGCCGCCGCCGCCGTCGCGCCCTCCCCGTCGCCCCCTCGTCATCCGCCGCCTCCTCCTCCTTCCTCCCTCCCCTCCCCCCAGATCCGCTCCCCATTCCCATCTCCCGCTTCTCCTCCTCCTCCCTCCCTCCCTCCCCCTTCATCTCCTCCTTCTCCCTCCCGCCCACCGCCGCCTCCTCCTCCTCCTCCTCCTCCTCCTCTCTCCCTCCCCTCCCCCTTCGTCTCCTCCCTCTCCTGCCCGCCCCCTGCCCAGATCCGCCTGCGGCCTCCCTGTCCGACGCCTCCTCCTCCTCCTCTCTCCTTCCCCTCCCCTCCCTTCCCCTCCCCTCCCCCTTTGTCGCCTCCTTCTCCCGCCCGCGCTCGCCGCCCCATCCGCCTAGATTCGCCAGCGCCCCTTCCCCTCCGCCGCCTCCTCCTCCATCTCCGGCCTCTCTCTCTCTATAGATATATATATATATATATATCTATATATACATATATATATAATATCATTTAATTATACAAATATAATATATATATATATATTTAAATTTAATTATATATAATATATATTTTTATTTTTATTTACTTAAATTTAAACCGTTGATTTGAATTAAATAAAATCTACACCGTTGATTTATTAGTTAAATTTGGACCTTAGATCAATCAAGATCCAACGGTTATTAAATAAAAATATAAATATAATTTTAAATTTTAAATTAAAAAAATTAAAAAATAAATAAAAACCCGCGTGTAATACACGGAACGCGTCAGGGGGGTATTTGTTTTATTTTTAATAACACAGGAGGGTAAATTGCTACTTTATTTTTCACAGGGAGGTAAATTGCTCATTTCCCTTAACACAGGGGGGCAAATTGCATTTAACCCAAAGAGAATATTAGCAAGGATTATATGCTTTATCATGCCTAATATTTGAAAGTAAAGGGGCCCTTAGTGTCTAGAATTATAATTATAAAAAATTATATTTATTTTAACTCTTCCTAAGTAAACTTTTTACCTTATATTAGAAATTTATTTAAATAATATAAAATTTAAAAATTATATGTAATTACTACAAAAGATATATTTTTAGAATATGTATGAAATCATGATAAAAGAGCGCAATTTTTTGCATAAAGAAAAGAAAAATAAGATCAGAAAGAACCAAACTTATTAATATTTATCTAAAAGATAATGTGACAATTAATTTTGTCACATTTTATGTACTTTATGTACGAACATAAAAATGAAAGGAAAATAATAAGAATATATTTAATTACCACCAAAATCCAACGAATTGTTGGTTAAACAACATTATATCTAATGTATATTTGTATAAATTCCTTATGTACACGTAGTAGATCGAGTGTGGAAGCATAAGAATTCCGGATGCTAATCTCCGATTATTGATTAATCCCTCATTAAAAATAAACAAAGACAATGCTCTTCGAAAACTATAATTCACGAGCATTTATCATACTCACTCTGATAAGAGTCAACCTAGCACTACCAAAAAAAAATTTAATTATTTTCACACTCTAAATCACTATGATGTAGTTGTGATTTTGATGAAATAATTCAATGAAAATTTTACCCTCGCCACAACTCATCAGGTGAAATTAATTAGTTTTAGAGAGAGTGTGTAGTGAGTTGTCAAATCAATGAATGGTAACTTGGTATAAAAAATTTAATACTTTGAGTATTTATAGTGGTTTGGAAGTTATGTAGTGTGGTAGAATGTATATATTTATTGTATGACTTATGTATAAAAATTACTTTTTTACCCTTGTAAATAAATGGGTATTATTAGCATATACATCACACTACTTTTAAAAAATAATAACAAATCAATATTATCTACCATGGTTACTTTGGTATCTTAATTATAGCCCTAATTCAATTTCGGTATCCTATGTTCCTGGCTCATCATTCTTGGTATCTAACAGTTCTATTTTTCATCAATGTTGCTACCTGTTTTTAGTTTGATCGTGAAAATTAAAGATCAGAATCCAATTTGGAGGAAAAAGAGGTGGATTTCATCAATAAAAAGGTATGTTTGGTTGCCTTATGTTCACAATACATGAGAGAGCTGAGAGAGTGGAATTTAGGAAAAATTAGCAAAGAACAAAAGGAATGGGCAGAATTTAGTTTTCATCTTTCTCAAATCCAAGTATGGGTTCGTCTAGTGAGAATGTTAACATGGAAAAAATGTATTGTGACTGTGGAATCGAGCATTTATTGAAAACTTTTTGTAACATCCTCAAATCTTAATACATAATTATCAATTATTAGCCTAATAATATAGGTAAGTGGTGTTATGAAGTATATAATATTTGATGTTTGAGTAGAAATTTATTTGACATAATAAATTCTTGGAGATGAGTGAAAACAATACTAAAGTCTTAATATAATATATATAGATATAGAAGATTAAATATATATATATATATTATATATATATATATATATATATATATACTCAATACATAACAAAATAAATCACCTTTATTAATATGAGACTATAATATATTATATTAATACATACAGATATACATCCAGTTGCATACATATGTATATATATGCATAGAACTTATATATATATATATATATATATATAGAAAGATAAATATCAGCATGAAGGGTGTAGAAACACATATTAATAAAGAAAGAAAGAGAGGAGTGAGGCGGTGGAAGGTGTATGAAGACACTAAATTTGTCTCTATTTTATCTTTTAGCAAAGGAATGCTCTAGCGTCTCCTTGAAGAGCTCTCCATAGTTGAATTTGGACACCTGAACAACATTCATTATTGTACACATCATTATACTATTTAAATAGTTGGGAAAATGATGTAAGTACAGTTAATTAGATCTATATATATGTATATATTTTCTTATGTGCGAACTTGATTAGAAATTGTCATGTGCTTAACTGAATTATGGTTGTCTTGTGAAATGGCTGATATGTTTTATCTACGGTTGAGATATTACATGGTGATTAATTGTGAAATACTTCATTTTGGTTGTTGAATAAAGATAAATGATGGAGTTATTGTGAATAATGGTGACACGATTGTATTCAATGATTGATTGGAGTTAAATTATGAGGTTATCAATGTGCAATTGATAAATTACAAAGAATTGTCATATGGAGTCAAATTATGGAGTCAATAAAATGAGATGGAACAATGGCTTACCTAACCTAGGGCATATTTAGTGGATTTATGATGATATGATTGGTGACGAGCTGTGTGCTGTCATCAATTAATAGAGATAATGTGATATCATACGAGCTGTGTGCTGTGTGATATGGTGGATGATGTGCTATCATACGAGTTCTGTGTTGTGTGGTATGCTTGACGATGTGATATCATACGAGTTGTGTGTTGTGTGATATCAAGATGAGATGATGTGATGGAGATGATGATAGCTGGTAGAACCACTGAATATGATCCAATTAGGCTAACCAAGGCCAAAAGGAAATAATTAATAACAAAGAATACATAAACATAATAATTTGTGAATCGTGTTATGGATAACGAAGAAAAAACACAACCATAATGATTTGTGGATCATGTTATGGATGTTACTTGGTTTGATTTTGGTCTTTAATGATTTTGGCATTATTACTTCTTGATTTTATAAAACTGCGTGATAAGTATCCATTGATTGGTATTATTGAAAGTGCAACTTTATGATTATTTAAAGAATATTGGTTGATTGTGGTCATGGAATGAAATTAGGTTTATGCCATACATGCATATATGTGTGTCTATATATATATGGGTTAATTAGCTAATACTTACTGAGTTGGTAACTCATAAAATGTGCAATATTTTTTTTCCAAGAGATAGATCATAAGCCAGTTGGCAGCCGTATAGGTGGGTCAGCAGTGCCATCTTAAGTTGGGAGCTCTAGTTACATAGAGACACAAGAATATTAAATTGTTACTGAATTGGTGTCTTATATTTGTAATAGCTAGAAACTCCACATTTTCTCATTGTCATATGTTATAGTGCAATACCAACCATAGAGGTGAAATAATTGATTTTAGGAGGGTGGGAAGCGTATTTGGCTAATGTAATAGATACTGAAAGAGCTAGTCTTAGATTGGAAGAAATTCCTTTAGCAAGAGATTTTCTGAAGTATTTCCTAATGATTTATCATGTTTGCCACAACGAAGGAAAGTGAAATTTTCTATAGGAATTGTGGTCAATATAGAATAATAATAGTTGAAAAAGCACATAGAAGAATTATTTGGAGAGAGACAAAAAAAAGTGAATTTATCAGACCATGCATTTCATGATAGGGAGCATTAGTGAGTCAGTGAAAAATAAGGATAATTTATGAGGTTGTGCATTAAGTATTGCTAATCAAATAAAGTGACGGGAAAGATAAATAGAGATCGATATAAGGTCTGGTTATCGGTGATTGAGGATAGTGGAAAAGAATATACCTAACACTGCAAGAAAACAGGGCTTCAGAGACAGATTTTTCCGTCTCTGAATCCAATAATTCCGTCTCTAATACTATCAGAGACGGAAAATTTCCATAAAAGAAACGGTCGCTGAAGGCCCAATGGCTGATTCCGTAGCTAAATCTGTCACTGGACTTTAAGACGGATATAATTCGTCTTTAAATTTGTCTTAGTTTCCAAACAAAATTACATAAAATTCATCTTTAAATCCGTCTTAAAGCCGTCTCTAATTCCGTGTCTAAAGTTGTCAAACTATCAAGGATAATATACCTTCAATTCGTCTCAAAATCGTTGTTAACATTTTCTATTCACCTTTATTTCCATCTCTGATTCTTCCTAATGCATTTCTTAATCCACTAATTTTGTAACTGAACAGAAAAATTCATATTCAATTCAATCCCTAATTTATTTATTTATTTATTTTCTATATATTTATTTTCTAAAAGCTAGGAAAATGAGACCACAATATTTGGACAAAATGAGATACATCGACTTATTACAAATTCCAATAGATATCATCATTTATAGAAAACCATATAAAACAACAAA
The DNA here is from genome assembly GCA_034509725.1 of Sesamum angolense. Taxonomy (NCBI): domain Eukaryota; kingdom Viridiplantae; phylum Streptophyta; class Magnoliopsida; order Lamiales; family Pedaliaceae; genus Sesamum; species Sesamum angolense. The sequence continues at coordinate 10,752,418 of JACGWL010000006.1, forward strand.
AGCAATTAATATACTTAAAAGTGGACATGTAGGAAACACTATTATTGTCTACTAAGAGTACAACTCGTCGTATTCACATACTACACCAAATACAAGTATGAAAATATTTGAAACACCACTTTTTCAAAGATCTTGCACCCTTCGCCTAAATCCTAGGATATCACTATTTTATAGCTTTTCCCTCTGTTTTGCTTTACAATCAATAAAATGCCCAAAGTTAAAAAAGAATTCTTCCAGAATATTTTTCGCTCAAATATTCATGATTTCAAGCTGCACTCCTCCTTAGGACCTGTCGAGACATCAAGAGTGCAAAGACTTATGAGTTGAATCTGATAGAGGGTCAAAATTGATAACTTGACATCTCATCTACTAAAAACAATAGATTCTAAAAATACTAAAATTATTAGTGGTCTTATTCAATCACTTCCTACAAGCTAATCAAACACATTATCTTAAATATGCTTCAAAGAATCCAGAGCATGACAATTTACAATATTCAGTGTAAAGAAAACAGTACGAAAAATAACAGTTCATGAATTGACACACAGTAAATGAAGAACCATATTGGAAAAGGGTGCAAAGCAATATGCTATGGTGAAGTTTTAGAACAAATGATATGTTATGACATGATTAAGGACATCAGCCGATGGGCCGTACATAGAACTAAGAAATAGTGGGAGTAACAGCATGAAGAATTAGGTCCCCTTAAGCCATCTGAATTCATGTGATGCCTATGACCATATGACTATCAATAAGATTTGGTATAAAAATGCTGGCAAACATTTGATCCATTGTCAATATTTACCACTGCACGCACCTTGTTGATTGACCATTGTTCTATATAGTTTCTATGACCATTGTTGTATATAGTATCATGCACTAATAGTTACAAGAATGATTGAAAAACCTAGTTCTCCAAACAAGGTCACACTGCAGAATATTACCTTATTCAATTTATAAGATAGTTTTCCAATCACTAATTGTGATCAAATAACTGCTTAAATCTGAGGCCTAAAGCTTTAATCTGCCAAATAGTTCACATAAATATGGTAATAGTTTTCTAAAACTAGAATTTTCAATCATATATAAAACCATTATAGTAAACATAATATGGTATTTTATGGCTTTTCGGTCATATATTCACCTAGTTTAATAGACAGATGATATCCCATCTAGCTAAATAGTTATGTAACAACAGGACTTTCTTGATATTAATTAATAATTCAAGTACCCAACTTTCAAGGATTTCAAGAGTCTTTGCAAAACCAAAATCATGGGTACATAACAAAAAAGAAGCAGCAAATTATTTAGACAGCAAAATCTTGGAATAGAAAAGCAAATTTGCTTTGTCACCTGCAAGATCAAAATGAGGGGGTTAACAAGTTCATCAAATTTAGTGGGGGCAAAAAAAAAGAATAGTAGTCAGTATTTCGGTGGTGGTCTCATATAATTAAACTAGAGATATTATGAAAAGATACTCATTGAACTGAAATTTTTTGGTGGTAAGAACATGAATAAACACCAATCAGAAATCAAGATCTTAGTTCATAATTTGAAAACAGGTGACATAGTCATAGATACTAAATATGATCACAATTGGCTTTCAAGTTACAATTCACTCAGTGTGAAAGCGACGGGTATAAGAAACAATGACACTAATAGACAATGAAATATATGAAAAAACTCTAACAAGAGTTAAACTAATTGATAATATGGCGCATGTCTACACAGCAGCTTAGTGAAAGCCTAACAACACCTCAAAGCTGACTACAATCCAATTAGCACAATTACTAACATTCCAATGTGCACTTCTCCAAAGTTCATAAATGCACATTCCGTGTTTAAAATTTAATATTTACATATCTTTATTTGAAAGAATCTTCTATATACATACATGTATGTAATATTGAGCAAAGAAAATACAATATCAATTTTAATAGAAAAAGATATGGTAATCCTGAACTCACTAAGTACTGAAAAGTATCTATTTACGTCCAACATGCTGGATGGAATACAAAGGTATACTCATTATACTCTTAATCTAAGAATCCATAAAACATTAGTTTTCAGCTTATGAGAAGGGAGTAACTAATGCACAGAGGTGGATTTCTATTTGGTTCCTATGCTCTGTTTTTCCTCTTGGATATTGAATATTCAAGTGTCTAGCATATAGAAATACACACACACACACACAAACAAAGCCTACATAATGACAGTTGGGTAATTATTCTGTTATTACTAGATTCACTACTACAGAACAATTTTGGGGGGGAGGCTTGTAGAAGTAAGCAACAGAAACAACCTCAACATCACCAAAAAATTATTTGTTCATATTCAGTACCGACAATTGTAAAGACAACAATCTTCTATAACAAAAATGCTTAACCTCCAAATCAACAATTACAAAAAGGAGAACAAATTAGTAATCAAATGAGTTTTCGAATCGATATTCCATAACAAAAGGATTTACCCCTAGATTCATTCAAAAAATAAATAAATAAACAACAGAGAGCAAAAAGCAAAAAGTACAGAGCGGGTAAAATTGGTACTTACAGAGAATGGAGAGATTGAGAGGTGGGGAAAGGGATGAGCATCAACGCAGAGGTTAAAGCATAGAAGGTGAAGCCTCCTACAATCTCCCAAAAGCCATTAGGCTAATCAATAGAACTTGCGAAGAACGAAAGCCGAGTGATTAAAATAGGGGTATTACTTACCAAATATCAACGCGAACGACAAAAATAGCTGAAACGTTGACTACGATGACTCCGACGGTGAAGACAGCGGCGATGAAGACGGCGGCGATGAAGACGGACACTGTACAGATAACAAGCAGAAGAGAAGAAGAGAAGCGAGAATGTTTGTGCTGGGAAGGGGCTTTTTGTTATGGTTGTGATTAGTTCTTCTTTTAATTTTTTATTAATTAGATATTTTTAAATATAAAAGTTAGTAAAAGAAAGTTAAACTCATCTCTAATTCTATCACTGAAAGAAATTCTAAACTTTTATTAAATTGAATAGTTTTGATATTAAATCAAATATATACACAAAAAAAAATATAGAAAATATATATATTTTTAAATTCGTCTTTGTTTCCATCTCAGAATTTTATTCCGAGATGGAAACAAAGACGGATTTATGAAAAAGGTAAAATTAAAAAATATATTTTCAAAATCCATCTTGGATTTCGCCTTAGAATTACAAAATTCTGAGACGGAATAATTTCGTCTTAAATATTTTGTTCTATCCAAATCAGAGATGGAATTATTTTTCAACTTTAAAAAAGAAAAAAATTGGAAAATAAGAAAAAGAGACCAGACCAAAAACGTAATTGTGGGCTGGAAGTGTCTCTAAATTGTAGTTGATGCAAAACTTTCCGTCTTTGAATCCATCTCTGAAATGTGAAAATTTTTGACAGAAAATTTTCCGTCTCTGATTTCCGTTTCTGAAAGTCTGCTCTCTTGTAGTGTAATAAGTCTTGCAATCGTTATGGTCCTTATGCAAAGTTCGTAGTATTGATGAATCCCATAATTTAAGAGTACTTGAGTCAATTTGTTATAATTTTATGGATGACATCCTTGTGTGTTCGAGGAATAGAGAGGAACATGAATAACCTCTGAAAATAGTGTTACATATTTTGAAAGAGAAATAGTCATACGGTAGGTTAATAAGAGTAAATTTTTAGGTGAATTAGGTCGTTCTTCTAGGACATGTGATATTTGGTGTTATGTTAAATCTAACCCTATCAGGATGAATGCTATTAAGGAATGGAGAGTATGAAAGAAAGTGATTAAAGCTTGGAGTTTATGACTGGTTGGGATATTATAGGATATTTCTCTAGGGTATGTGGTACATATAGATACTTCGAAATAATGTTTTGGGATTGTAGAATTATTAAAGTTTTATAATTATACTATTGATTATCATTTTGGGAGAGCGAATAATAGTAGAGGATGCCATGAGTGGGAAGAGTTTAATCAAGTTTAAGTGAATTTAGGAAGTTTTAATGTGATATTGTTATTAGAAATTGTACCAATTGCCATGAGTGGGAAGAGTTTAATCAAGTTTAAGTGAATTTAGGAAGTTTTAATGTGATATTGTTATTAGAAATTGTACCAATGAATGTGAAGTTAAAGATTGATCATGTAACGGGTTTGTTAGCAACTTTTCAATTAAAGTCATATATTGTTTTGGCTATACTAGGATAAGTTCTCTATACTTGAGGTGTAAGTTGATAAATAAATCATAATAGAGGTTTAGAAACTTCAGTTATTATGAGATCTTTGAATTTATTCAACATCGAAATGTGATGAGTTAATGTTTGGTGACTGACAACAAGACGGGTTACTATAGTTTAAGTACTATGTTGAGAAATTATGTCATTGATCTTGATGTGGTAGTTTACTTTAGCTTGCGAAAATATTGAAAATTTGGGATTAATATTAGTTCTCAATTTGGTAAGGTATTTTGGAGATACACTATATTTGATATGCGCAAAGAGACTTAGGGAACAAGCGTGGTAATGGCTATTTGACAAGTTGATACTAGTAACAAAAAATGATGATGTTCGATCTGTAGATGGTGTCTTAGGAGTAGCTGGTTATTGATAATCTTATGCAATAATATTGCTGGAATGCCTTATGAGATGATTTTAACTTCTGTACAGTCTATTTGATTGATGAAATGACTTGTGGATACTCCATGAAATTTGTAAGGCAAAGATTGGGAGAAGTACTTAGGTTTAAGGATGATGATTTTGGTGGAATTATATTGATACAATTTAAGAAAAGCATATGATGATTTTGGAGCTAAGTAATATCATCATCAATAGAAAAGTTTTGGGTGTGAAAGAGGAAATGACGAAGTTGGTTTAGTTGTAGTATTATACACTGGGACAAGATTAGTACGCTTGGATAATATTTTGTATCGATTGCTTTTATGTGTTGGAAAGAGTATCTCAAAACTTGATAGCTGGTGGAATTACTTTAGTGGTTAATTATTATGGAACTTTTGGGTCTTTTCTTATTAAGGATATTGGGAAAGCTAAAGTTCTATCTTTATCCATACTTGAACAGAAGTAGGTTGTGATCTCTATGGATTTTGGTTTGGGTTACTACGTATATCCAAAAAATGTGATGCTATTTGGGTGATTGTGGATAAGCTGACTAAGTCAACTCATTTCTTACCTATACAAGAAGGTGATTTTATGGAGAAATTAATTGAGTTCTATGTTTCAGAAATTATAAAATTGCATGGTGTGTCTATTTTTATAGTATCTGATAGAGATCCTCGATATACTTCATATTTTTTGGAAGCTTACAAAGGGCACTAGGTAAGAAGATATATTTCAGTACAACATTTCATTCTCAAAGTGAGAGCAATCGAAAACAACAATTCGTATTCTAGAATGAGAATTGGTTTAAGTAAAATTAGGGAAATTGGGATGATTAGCTCTTATTTATGGACTATGAAATAGGTGAGAAAGTTTTTCTTAAGGTACTTTCGTGAATAGAAATACGGGGATTTGATAGCTAGGCTATGATGGTACTAAATCAATCCTAAATATTCTTTTCTTGAGCCAGAGATAGAAATTTCAGATAAATTAATGAATGTAGAAGAACCAATAGAGATTTTGGATAAGATGCTAAACAAAATTGATATATAAAGAGATACAATAGTGAATGTAAGGTGGAGTCATCACTCTCCAAAGGAATCTACTTGGGAGGTTGAGAAGGATATAAAAGAGAAGTAATTGTACTTATTTTCTGGAATAGGTAAGTTAATCAAATTTTGGGGACGAAATTTTTATTAGGAGGGAAGAATAGTAACATCCTCAAGTCTTAATACATAATTATCAGTTATTAGGCTAGTAATATGGATAAGTGGTGTGATGAAGTATACAATATTTGATATTTCAGTAAAAAAATATTTGACACAATAAATTCTTGGAGATAAGTGAAAATTAGAACAATAGTAAAGTCTTAATATAATAATATACACATATAGAAGAATTACATAATATATATATATATATATACTTGCTACATAACAAAAGAAATCACCTTTATTAATATGAGATTGTAATATATTATATTCATATATTTAGATATACATCCACTTGCATACATACGTATATATACATAGACACTTATATATATATAGATAAATATCAGCATTAGAAGGTGTAGAACCACATTAATAAAGAAAAAAAAAAGAAAAGGAAAGAGAGGAGTGGGGTGGAAGGTGTATAAAAACACCAAGTTTGTCTCTATTTTCTCTTTTAGCAAAGGAATACTCTAGCATCTCTTTGAAGAGCTCTCCATAGCTAAATTTGGACTCGAGAATAACGTTCAGGATTCTACACATCATCCTACTATTTAAATAGTTGGGGAAATAAGGTAAGTATTGTTAATTAGATCTATATAAATGTATCTACTTGCTTATGTACGAACTTGATTAGAAATTATCATGTGCTTAGCAAAATTATGGTTGTCTTGTGAAATGGTGGCTATATGTTATGGCTATGGTTAAGATATTACATGATGATTAATTTGAGATACTTCATTTTGGTTGTTGAATAAAGATGAATGATGGAGTTGTTGTGAATGATGGTGACACGATTCTATTCAATGATTGATTGGAGTTAAATTATGAGGTTGTCAATGTGCAGGTGATAAATTACAATAAATTATAGTACAGAGTCGAATTATGGAGTTGATAAAATGAGAATGGTAAAATGAAATGGAACGATTGCTTACATAACCTTGGGCATATTCAGTGGGTTTATGATGATATGATTGGTGACGAGCTGTGTGTTGTCATCAATTAATGAAGATGATGTGATATCATATTAACTGTGTGCTGTGTGATATGATGGATGATGTGATATTATACAAGTTGTGTGCTATCATACGAGCTATGTGATGTGTGATTTGCTTGACGATGTGATATCATACGAGTTGTGTGTTGTATGATATCGAGATGAGATGATGATAGGCGGCAAAACCACTAAATATGATCCAATTAAGCTAAGCAGCGCCCAAAGAAAATCATTAATAATGAACAAAACAAAACCATAATGATGTGTGAATCGTGTTGTGGATGTTGCTTGGTTTGAGTTTGGTCTTTCAGATTATTGGCATTATTACTTCGTGATTTTATGAAACTGCGTGATAAGTATCTATTGATTGGTCTTATTAAAATTGCAACTTCATGATTATTTAAAGAATACTGGTTAATTGTGGTCATGGAATGAAATTGGATTTATATAATATGTGTGTATATATATGGGCTAATTAGCGTAATACTTACTGAGTTGGCAACTCATAAAATGTGCCATATTATTTTTCAAGAGATAGATCATAAGTCAGTTGTTAGCCGTATTGGTGGATCAGCAGTGCCATTTTAATTCAGGAGCTCTAGTTACATAGAGACACAAGAATATTAAATTGTGACTGAATTGGTGTCTTATATTTTGTAATAGATAGAAACTGCACGTTTTCTCATTGTCATATGTTATAGTGCACCAAGATTTTGAAGAGGTATTTAATTTGTTTGAGGTGCTGTCATTTGATCTTTATATAAATATTAATGAAAGATGGGTTATCTTTTTTGTATAAATATGAGTATGTTAGAGTAATTGAATGAGATTACGGTGGGGGTGTCACACTTTTTGGACCAAAATAAACCTAGAAGATTGTTTTGGGCATGTCCTAATTACAAGATAAATTTGAAATTTGTCTTCTTTATTTTGTTATTATTATATATAGCCACGACTTAAAAATTATGGTAAATCAATATACTAGTAATAGTCGAACAAAATCCATGCAAAAACTTAAAGTTCTCCACGGTTAATCAATATTTAATATGATTTCCAACTAGCCAAAATATTATCATAGTTTTAGTTACGGCTAATGTTTTTGCCTTACTTACAAAAATAATGGTAAATGGCTGTTGCGGAACAGTGATTAATTTCGAATTAGTATCTAATTTACAATGTCTAGTCATTCATATAGATCATGTTGCAGCTCTACCCTTTGGCTAGATGATAATACCAGTATCCAGAGCTACATTATCCCGCATGCTCGAGGTATGGGGCCCCATTAGGCTGTTGCCTGCTCCAACTGGGGAGCGTAGTGATGCATATTATGGTGAGGGCAATAATGTCATACATATTTTTGCGAGAAGTGGGGAAGATGCTCCCATTGTCATCTCGGATTCCACATACACCAACGACACAGACACATAACCATATTGGCAGTTAGGATGTAGTGGACCAGGTAGCTCACGGGGATGGTTGCTCATGATTAGCTCGCAACATTTCATTTGCACCACATCGAAATTTGGACATGGGGTCAGCAATTGATGATATTAGATCATAGGCTATAAAAGGATGTCTCTGTCCAAATGATTTGAATCAAGAAAGTTGTATATACTCACGAATGAGTTCCTCAGGCCTGTGTTGGTACAAAGCCACATCAAGAAACAACTTCTCAAACCCATGTGGTAATGATCCGACCACAAGCTTCTATTTTTGGAGAACTCCCACTAATTCAATGTCGGTCGAAAGAAATTTGATCCCCAAAGACACAGATTCTGAATATAATAGTCTGCCGAAATAGTCATTGATGATGTTGTGGATGTATTCTGGAGCGGCAGCGATGCCAGGAGAATGGCGAACTAATGGTTGCTCATCGGTCAGGCTATAGAGTGGTGGTGGCGGTGTATACATGAGTGGGTGCATAGTGAAGCTTTTCATTTTTGCAGGAACACCGCCTGTCACTAGGCGGGGGATTTCGCGAACCCCTACCTATTTATTAACTCCAAATAGATCGAAAAAATAATCAAAAGCTATAAATAAGGAATATTTACTCCCTGTACACAAAATGAATGAAATCTATGCTCTCTACAAATAATTTAAATCTAAAATTAGGCATGAGGTTGTCAAGCCTAATAAGTGTCGCCAAATGACCCTATTCCTGAACAATGGTGCTTTATTCCTCAAGAAACACACACAGTTGGCCAGAAAATCCGTAGGTTGGTTCCCCTCTTGATACACATGCGTAAATAAGATGCATGTGCCACTTTAGCATTCAGAGCTTCCTGAGCAACATCTATAGGTGCCAATTACCCTCATCTTTACTGATAAAATGCAAGTTAGCCTGGACACCCATCTCAACCCATATTTGCTGATATCCAAGATCCCTAGCAAGCTATTTTGAGAATTCTAAAGGAAAGATTTGCCTTCTCATTTTCTGTAGCCATAGTTTTTTAGCCGACTTTTAGACATTTTTAGAAGACAAAAGGTTGTCATTTGGGTGAATTTTATGTATAATTAAAGCTCTTTGAGTGTAGTTTCATATGGTCCAAGTTTCATATGCATTGGAAATTTCTGCAAAAAGTTATGACCTTTAGAGAGCTTCAGGCTAGAACAGAAAAATGATATTTAAAATTCTGTTTTGGCAATTACTTTGTGTACGAATTTTTATGCTTGTTAGTGGATGTTTCGGCCTATAAAAGGGATTGTAATCTGATGATGTTTAAGTGAATAGAGAGGCACAATTCATAGTACAAAATTCCTAAGTTTTCCTCTTCTCTTCCTTGCAAAAATTTTGTTATATATTTTACCCACCATAGCTTCCAACAAAGTGGTATCAGTGCATGTTAAAATGACCACGAAAACTCCATCTATCTCCTTCTTATACCCAACTCTTACTAAAACCAATTATGATCAATGATCAATTAGGTGAAAGCAATTCTTGGTGCTCATTGCTTGTGGAATTTTGTTGAGACTGGGGATGATGAACTCGCCGATGAGAGTGTTCTTTCTGTAGCCAAACTAGCCACCTTGCAAAGAAGGAGTAGTGGAGATCAAAGTGCTCTCAGCACCATCCATTAGGATTGGATGACGAGATGTTTGAGAAAATCGCCAATGAGTCAAAAGCCAAGAATGCATGGGACGTTCTAAAGAAGTCCGTGGTAGGAGTTGATAAAGTAAAGAAGGTACAACTTCAAACTCTACAGGCTGAGTTTGAGTCAATTTTGATGAAGGAGAATCAATCCATTTTGGATTATTTCACTCGGGGTTTAGTGGTGGTGAACTAAATGAACCGGTTTGGTGAGAAATTGACGGATATAAGAGTAGTAGAGAAAATTCTACGCTATCTCAATGCAAAATTCAATCATGTGGTTGTAGCTATCGAAAAAGCTAAGGATATTGAATCCATGTCTATTAATGAGCTAAACGGATTGTTCTCATGAAGAAAGAATGAAAAGAAGTCAACAAGTGCCGGTGCAGCAAGTCTTACAACAAACCTTGCATTTAATTCTAAAGAAAATGCTTCCAAAAGAGAATGAAGAAGTCAAGCTCATAGTAGAGGTCGAGATCGTTAGCATAGCTGAGGTCGTAGTCAAGGAAGAGGAAAAGGTTGAGACCAAGGAACCAAGACGGTGCAAATAGAAATTTTCAAAGAGGTTGTAGTTGAGGAAGAAACAACAACAATTGGAGAAAAAAAGATACAAGTCATGTTGAATGTTATATATGTGGACGAACCGGATATTATTCATGGGAATGCCAATCTAAAACTCATGTTGAAGAGACAAACCTTGCCGAGCATAAGGAGGAAGAAAGTGACGCCCTCTTTCTTCTCAAAAGGAAGGTAATATGGAAAATAACGTCACTTGGTACCTTGACAACGATGTGACCAACCACATGACCGGAGATAGAAACATGACCAGAGATAGAAGCAAGTTTGTGCAATTGGACACAAAGGTAACAGGTGATGTTCGCTTTGGAGATGATACCAAAGTGGAGATCAAGCAAAGATAAGGTGATTTTGGCCACAAAGAATGAGATCATAAACTTCTTCATAATGTCTACTACATTCCAAGAATGAAAAATAACATTTTGAGTATTGGTCAACTTATGAAGAATGGACATAAGGTAAAGATGGAGGACAAGTATCTATAGATTTGGGACCAAGATGATAGGCTTGTAGCAAAAATCGCCATGATAAGTAACCGGATGTTCAAGCTAAATGTGAAGATGGCTGAAGAGAAGTGTCTGCAAGCTTGCATCAATGATTCTTCATGGATATGGCATATGAGATTCGGACATCTCAACTTTGAAGGTTTTAAGATGCTAGGAGAAAAGTATATAGTGAGAGGAGTTCCCAAATCAACCACCCTAATCAATTGTGTGAGGCATGTCTACTTGGAAAGCATGGAAGAAAGAGTTTTCCTAAGGAGTCACTTTCAAAAGCAACCAAGCCTTTACAACTTGTGCATACAGATGTATTTGGTCCTTTCAATCCACAATCATTCAATATGAGTTCATTTATACACTTCATCAGTAATTTTGCAAGAAATATGTAGGTTTATTTTTTGAAACACAAGAGTGAAGTGTTTGATACATTTAAAAGTTCAAAATACATGTTGAGAAAGAAAGTGATCTTGAAATCAAAGCTCTAAGGACCAATAGAGGTGGTGAATTCACTTCTAATGAATTGAAAACATTTTGCGAATCGAATGGAATTTGACGTCCTATGACTATCCCTAAAACACCTCAACAAAATGGCATTGCGGAAAGAAAAAATAGTACAATTTTGAACATGGAGAGGACGATGCTGAAAAGTAAGGCGATGCAAAAAGAGTTTCGGGTTGAAGAAGTTGTATGTGTTGTTTATCTCTCAAATCGATCACCAACAAGGAGTTTTGAGAAGATAACTCCGAGAAGCCTGGAGTGGATGGGATTCAAGTGTGAAACACTTCAGAGCTTTTGGCTCTATTTGTTATGTTTATGTGCCAAAACAACAAAGAACGAAGCCTGATGATCGAAGTAAAAATATGGTTCTTCTTGGCTATAATGAGAGCTCTAAGGGGTAAATGTTTTGATCCCATTGCTAAGAAGATCCTGATTAGTAGAGACGTGGAGTTTGAGGAAGACGTCTCATGGAATTGGAACATTGAAAAAGGAGAAAGATATCATTTTCTTCCACATCTAGAAGAAGAAGAGAATGAGGAGCTAGAAGTCAAAGGTGATAATTCAACCCCCTCTACACCAAGCTCAAGTGAACAACCTCAAATGTATCATAGCATTAGTGACATTTATGATGCTACGGAAAGAATAAATAGTGACAGTATTTTTTGCTTGTTTATGAATGATGAACCTTTGAGTTTTAAAGATGCCATAAAGGAGAAAAAAGTGGATATAATCCATAGAGGAAGAAATCCATTCAATTGAGAAAAATGACACTTGGGAGATAGCTACACTACCAAGTGGTCATGAAGCCATTGCAGTCAAATGGATGTATAAAATAAAGAGAAATGCCAAAGGTGGAAGGGTATAAAGCAAGGCTCATTGCAGAAGGTTATAAACCAAATCATAGCGTGTACTATGAAGAAGTCTTTGCTCCCGTTGCTTGCTTGGAAACAATACAATTGTTGATCGCTCTTGCGGTACACAATCGATGGCTAATTCATCAAATGGATGTGAAATTCCCATTTTTAAATGATACTCTTGAAGAAGTGTATGATGAACAATCGGATGATTTCATGATTAAAGGTCATGAAGACAATGTGTTAAAGTTGATAAAGGTATTATATGGACTCAAGCAAGCACCGAGGGCTTGGTATAGTCACCTTGACAACTATCTTCAAAAGAATGATTTCTCAATATGTGTTCATGTGTATGCTCTTTATGTGAAGAAGGAGAAATGTGATATTTTATGCATATGTATATATATGGATGATCTTTATCTAATGGAAGTAATCTATATATGTAAGACAACTTCAAGAAGGCAATGACGTAAGAATATAGTGACATGGAACTCATATCATATTATTTGGGACTAGAAGTGAACCAATAAAGTGATGGAATCTTCATTTCTCACGAGGCATATGCAAGAGAGATCATAAAGAAATTCAAAACAATGGAATGCAATCCTTGAATACTCCAATAGAGTATTGACTAAAACTATCCAAAGATGATAGGGCAATAAAAGTCGACTCAATTACATTTCGAAGTCTTGTTGGGAGTCTACGGTACTTGACATGTACTAGACCTGACTTTTTATTTGCAATAGGCTTAGTGAGTCGGTTTATGGAGAATCCAAGTGAAGAACACATGAACATTGCGAAGAGAATTCTTTGATAGATAAAAGGTACTTTTGATTATTGTATTTTCTATACCTCCTCTAATGATGCTTGCTTAAAAGGATATTGTGACAGTGATTATGCTGGTGATGTTGATGATCATAAAAGCACTATCGGATTGGTGTTTTACTTTGGATACAATGCAATTTCATGCTCAAGAAAGCAACCAATTGTAACTATATCAACATGTCATTCGAAGTATGTTGCCACAATTGCAGGAACATGTCATGCAATATGCCTAAGAAGATTGTTAAGTGAACTTTATTTTGCGCAAGATGGAGCAACTAAAATTATGGTGGACAATAATCAGCTATTGCTCTTGCTAAGAATTTGGTGTTTCATAATCGAAGCAAACATACAGATGTAAAGTTCCATTTTATTCGAGATTGCATTACTAACAAGGAGATCACACCCCAATTGCCCTAAGTGCATTCCAAGCACCCTTCATACTGAAAACTCCAAGCGGGGATTCTTTCCACCATGCTGTATCAGTTGATTCTTTGTCAAGAGGAACATATAGAATTATGTTGATAAGATCTCGTGCCAGCACAAAATGGAGCTTTGTAACATCCCAAGTTCCATACTTCCAATAGTAGTTCACCTTTTCATGCGACACGAAAGAATGTTGAGCCAGGTCAATAAGGGGTGCGTCGCCCAACCAGTTGATGTGCCAAGCTTATAAGGAAAGGCAGCCACCGTATCTGAAAGATTCTGGACTCCCAAGCCCCCTTCTTCTTTCGGGTAACATAAACATTGCCAAGACTCCCAATCAAATCGCTTAGTTGGGTCAGATGAACCTCAGAAGAACTTATTAAGCAAGTGTTCTATATGAAGCAATATTCCTTTCAGCGGTTTCAGTATGTGCATTGAGTAAGCTCCCTTAATCCTAGTTTCGAGAAATATGAACGAATAACTTGCATGCTAAGATAACCATGTGAAAATTTGTCGACTAGTGCGGACTTCAAATGTTCGGCTAAGATTTGTGTTTCCTTGGTCAAGAAATTTATTGCCCGACCGCCGCGGTAGATGCAAGGTTTGCTGTGTAGCTTAGGGATGACAATTGGCACTAAAAAATTAGTTAATAAAAAAATTAATAATTTCGGTGAACGCATTCTTTGGCTTATATAATTCATTTTAGATTGAAAACTATATTAAGGTATTTAAATCTGAACTGATATTATTTATTAAAAAATAAAATATCAGTTGAATATATTCTTTGTAAAATATAATTCATTGTAAATTGTAAAATGATATTAATCGATTATAGAATTAATAATTTAGTTGAACGTAATCTTTGTCTTATACAATTCATTTTAGATTGACAACTATATTAAGGTATTTAAATCTAAATTGATATTATTTATTAAAAAAATATTAGTTGAATGTATTTTTTGTATAATATAATTCAAATGTAGCTGTTATTTTGTCACGATTATTGTAACGGCTTAATTTCACAAAAAAAAAAAAAAAAAAAAAAGAAAAAACCTTTACACAAAAAAAAATCATTACAAAAACCATTACAAATTAGTAACGGTCAATAAATTATAACGGTTTTAGGCACAACAAAATATTGTAATGGTCATAGGCATTTTTCATCCCTTACAACAAAAAATAAATTTTTTCCCACCCCAATGATGTCAGCGTGTCCTTTCAGTTACAAAACCATTACAAAGACCGTACATATTGTAACGGCCATAAAGCCGTTATGAACTGGCCGTTACAAAAGGCGCGTTTGTTTGGTTGGGTTTAACGGAAAGTTAACGGAAGGACCGAAAGTACCAAAAAAGTTAAAGTTTGAGGATCAAAATTGCCACCTTAAATTGTTTGAAAACCAAAATCGCATTAGTTGTTATATTTGAAAATAAAAAATGCATTTATCCCAATATTTTCATAAATTGAGTAACTAAACAATTCGTATTTAATCTCACATATATATAAATATATAATTACATTTTTACAATTGGACAAAGGCTCAAATGGGTGAAAATTAAAATCAATTGTGCGAGAATATTTAAATAGGATAATTACACTCCACTCCCTTGAGATTGGATGCAATTACACATAGATCTCATGTAGTTTGGAAAATTACATCTAGCACATCTGAGGTTTGTTTCCGTCTAACAAACAAGTACATTAGTTAATTAAAATTCACCGAATTTGCTGATATTAACAAAAAAATAAAAAAGAATATTTACCCCTGATCGACTTATTACTGACTTATAGCAGGTTAAATAAATATTTTTATGATCAAATCACCCACATACGCCTTCACACGTTAATGCATGTGAGAAGGTATGTCTTCACCGTTATAAGGGTAGTTTAGTTCAAAAAAAATTATTTGACCAATAAGTTAGTTTTAAGTCAATCAATGATGAATATAAATTTTTATTTAGTTTTTTTTTTGTTATTATCAACAAAATCAATAAATTTTAACTAACGGATAAACTTATTTGTTAGATGGAAGTAAACCTCAAGGGTGTTAAATTGTAATGTCCCAAAACCACAGGGGGTTTACGTGTAATTACACAAAACCTCAAGGGTGGAGAGTGTAATTATCCCTATTTTAAATTACAGTTAGCAAATATTCAAAGAACTAAATATTTAATTCGCTCGTCACACATATTTATATGACAAAAAAGTATAATTTCATTATAAAGACCAAATTTGAATTTTTCGAAATGTGCCATATATATGTACCCGCATATATAATTACAGAAAATTATGTTAGTACCTTAATTAACGTGGAACTAATCATTAAAGATAGGTAAAAATTTGAAATATATAGATTACAGGGTTCAATGTAATTTAGCCCATTTGATATGTGAAATGAGCAGACATCTTTTTTAAACGGCTATTTTTTAACGGCTATCTTAAGAGTTCCAAAAGCCCCTACAAAAGCAGCTTAAAAAAAACTTATATATATGTACAAGTTGTTTTCATTTAATTATAATTTTTTGTAGAAATTCTTACTAACCATAAACACTCACAATACTTTGATTCTCTTGTATATATACTTGAGTGACTTGTAGATTAATTAATAATATTACTCGATCGAATTTTGGGTCGTCAACTAGTGGTGGTCATCTTTTGAGTTGATTGACCAGGTAACAACGACTAATTTAATATTGTATTATATTTAATTAAAGTAATTATAGTTTGCTACCTACTTATTTAATTAGTTTTATGATCGATTTTTTATTAATCTTATATGTTAATTAATTATTATACGCATGTATTCACCTATATAAGTAGTGTGTAATTCATGTAATATTTATAAATTGATAAGTCGACAAATTGGAAACTTAATTATATGAATACGCATGTGTGAATTTGCAGTAATATATCATTTGCACAAGCGCGAGATGGTGAATTCGTTAATTTTTATTAATAATTAAAATTTATTTTTGTAATTTCTAATCATTTTTAACAATGATTTTTGAATATGAAACACAACTCGGACGTCTAGTCAATCAGATGGAAGTGTTCGAGAAAGTGTACGAGAAGGATGAGAACGACTAGTGGAGCGGTCCGAGGACGGAGGAGGTCGTGGTAAGTATTATTTTTAAAAAAAATTTAAAATTATTTTTTTCTACTCTAATTATTTAACATGTTCGCAGGAGATGCCACACGCTTGTTGGACCATCACAGCCCAACCGCTGCAATGCTCCAACGCCCTCGCCACCACAATCGCAGTGGCCCGAACTGGATGATCGGGTGCATATGATCCACTGCTACATCAGAAGCGTCGATCTGAACTGGCTCGATCGTCTAGCTCCCCAGCCTCCACTTGACCCCGTCGCACACGACAACGACAACGATGGCGAACCTACGACCGTAGAGGACCACAATTTTGATTATGATTTTTTTTCTAATTTTATAAAAAATACAATTGTGAAATAATATTTGAGTTTTTATAATGAATGCATTTTTTTTGTTATATTATGTATTTAATAAAGAAATCATTTATTTAATTTTACAAAAATAAATTTTAAAATTTATTAAAAGCATCAAATAAAATAAAATAAAATAAATGAATATTAAAATATGTAATATAAATATTAATTTTTGTACCAACAATTGTAACGGCTTTGTAACACACATATTGGATAAATTTGATACGTCGTTACAAATACTGTGCCAAAAATAGTTACAGTGTTTGAATATATCCATTCCAAAAACCATTACAACAGTAGTTACACAAGCAGTTACAAATTATGTACCAAAAAATTATAATAAACTTTTAGGACGTTACAAATAGTATTGCAAAAATCGATCCAGCGTACAAGCACAAAATATACCAAAAAGTGTTATAACTGCACTTACAAATATAATTTAATTAAGTCATTACAAAAGCAGTTACAAAATAATTTTCTAAAATTGAGAACATTTGTAACAGCCGTTGTTTTCAACTAGTTGTTACAAATTATTTGTAAACTAAAATTAGCAAAATAAATTTGTTTATAACTAGAATTGTCGTCTCGCAAACTTACAGGACTAAAATTATAATTTTTCTATCACATTTTTTAATATATCATTACAAAAAAACATAATTTATTGTAACGACTTTTGTAACGGCTTTTTAAGTGTATTGGAATGACTTTTCTATTTGTAATGGCTTCGCCTACTGCGGCTTTTTTTGTCGTTACAAATAATTTGTAACGGCCAGAGGGAAAGCCGTTACAAACTGTAATGATTTTTGTAATTTCTTCCCCTCAGTCGTTACAAATTGAGTCGATTTATAAAAAAATAGTTTATAATTACTTTTGTAACAGCTAAATAAAAAATTATATCTGTAACTGACTTTGTAACACCTTTAGGTATGGTTTTTCTTTTAATTTGGCACGGCTTTTGTAGTAGTTTTTATAACTTTGTAGAATATTATGGTAACTTATTTTGGCACATTATTTGTAACGGTGGTCGTAACGGACTTTGTAATTGCTTCTAGTACTTGTGTTGTAATGGTCCTTGTAACTGTTGTTGTAACAACCATATAGAGCATTGTAACTATTTTTGTTATAGTATTTGTAACGACTTTTAAAATTCCTCAAAATTTCGGTATTACAAAAGTCATTACAAAGAAAATTACAAAAAATATTTTATTTTTATTTTGTAATATAATTGAATATGAATTTATTTAATTGAAAAAATGGTCTGTCAATCCTGACTCATCATAATCGTACGGGCCACCACCGTCGTAAACGTATGAACCAGTACTGGCATCCATAGGGCAAGACCTCGTACCATCATCAGGGACACCTTCGTGAGAAGAAGCAAAATAACTCGGCCTGGCTGCAGCAAAACCCATAATTTGCACCCAATCCATATATTGTTCGTCACCCCACTGTGGATAATTACCCTCAACGTGGCCTGCTGGGGTTGGTCCTCCGACACAATCTATATTGAGATTTTAATAGTTCCATAAAACTCATAATTCATGGATCCAATTCGGCCACCCCTCTCTCTACACACACTAGGTGTATTTTTTTCTTCTTCTTTCTCTTCTAGCAAGGAGAATTAAGAGCTCCCAACTTCTGATGTGGTGTGGATGTGCTTTGGAGGACTTCTACATTGAAGTCTAACGTAAACGAAATGCAAGGACCGAAAGCTCTAAGGTAAAACCTCATTTTATATTTTTTGCTCTATTCATTCTTTACTTTCACCATATCCCGAAAATTTTAGTGGCGTATTTTTTAATCACATCGAATGCCCAAAAATTCCAAGGGTACACCCCTTGGATATATGGTTTTATTCATATTATTTTATTATATTTTTATTTTATCACTGCTTCCACTTGCCTAAATTTCCAACCGATCCACGAGCTCCTTCACTTTCTCAGATCAAGTCTTCTCATTTTTGGTGATCTCCGAACTATTACAAGGCCAGTGGTATAATTTGATTTTTTCGATTATAAGGGACCTTGCCTTTTCCAGGCTTCTTTATATGCCTTTCTCAAGCTTCAAAAAATGATCTTTCTTGGATCCATGAATTATGAGTTTTGCATCCATTCTCTACTTGCGAGTTGGTCGCAACAAAATAAAAAGAAATCTAATGAACCTTCTCTTACACATGACCGAATAAACTATTTTAAGCATAGATTTTTTTCAAGTTATGCACGTTTCCAAGGTTGTGGTAAATCCTTGCCTTCTAGTTCTTGAAGTTTGTCCATCCCCATCTTCTTGACTTTGATCACTTTGAATGGTCTTTCCCATCCTGGGTCAAGCTTGTGAACTTATTTAGATCCTTCCACCTTCTTCAGCACTAGATCACCTACTTGAAAGTGTCTTGGCTTGACTTGTGATTATAGCTCTTCATCATTAGACCCTTCTGATGCAGTATCTTCGCATATGTTTGATCCATTTTCTCTTCTATCGTGACTAAGCCAAAAGCTCGCTCTGCTCGGCAATTTTTTGGGTCGTATCCTGGTATTCGTTGAGTTTACTCCCCGATCTCTGTGGGAATAATTGCTTCAGTTCCATAAACCAAACTAAAAGGCGTCTCACCTATCGCGAATCACAGGGTCATACAATAGGCGCATAACATTCCTGATAGCTCTTCTGCCCATGATCACTGAACCCCATCAAGCCTTGTCTTAAGTGCTGGAGTAGTATGTGATTTGTTACTTATGTTTGCCCGTCCGCCTACGGATTCCCCACAGCTGTGAAATTTTGTTGTATCTTCAATTCTTTACACCAAGCCACGATTCTCTTTCCTTGAAATTGTGCACCATTATCTGAAATGAGCAACCTCGGGATGTCAATTCTGCTGATTATATTCTTCCATATAAAGTTGATTACTTCCTTTTCCAAAATTTTTGCCAATGCTTCGACTTCTACCCATTTAGAGAAGTATTCAACCGCCAGTATTATAAACTTCTTTTGTGCAGGAGCAGGGGAAATGGTCCCAAAATGTCTATCCCCCATTGGTCGAAAGGACATGTGACCTTGATAGATTCCATAGGGGTTGTCGGTGTATGGATTAGTGATGTGTATCTTTGACAACTTTCGCAGTTTTTGATAAACTCCATTGCATCCTTCACCATAGTCGGCCAAAAGTAACATTGTGTTGCGATCTTCTATGCTAGTGACCTTCCCCTTGCGTGGTTTCCACAACTTCCTTCATGAAATTTCTTTCATCACATACTGTGTCATCTTGTTATCCAAGCATTTCAACTATAGACCATCTACCCAGAACAAAGGTTCAGAAAAACGAAAAAAAAGGATAGGTGCAGAAACTCAATGGAAGTTGTTCTAACAAATAGAGGTGACGTTCCCTTATACAGCTGATCCCCTATCATCGTGAATCGATTTGCTTTAAATTCATTCATTTGGCGACTATTGGATCTTCTAGCTCAATCCCATCCTTAAGATATCTCATGATCTCATTTTTCCAAGACTCTTGCTCCTCTACCACTTGGATTTCGAAGACTTCTTCAATCACTACCTTTTTCTCTAATCATCACTGTGATTCTCCTATCTTTGATTCCTGCCATCATCGCTCCAGACTTAGATAATGCGTTTGCTATATCATTCTCACACCTTAGGATCTGCTGGGTCTCACTTTTGCTAAACTTGGCGATCATTTTTTTTTGCCTTTATTAGGTATAAGCTCATAGATCTCTCCTTTGTTTCATACAACCCCTCGATCTACATTGCTACCAGCTGAAAATCCGTATGTACTTCTAAATTTCTCGCGCCTGCTTCTTGTGCCAGCTCCAAACCCAATATCAAAGCTTCGTACTCAGCTTCATTATTCGTGGTGGGGAATGACAACCTAATTGCTACTTCGATCTCGGTCCCATTTGGTCCTTGCAATAAAATCCCTGCACCTCCATTGCTAGCATTAGATGTCCGTCAACATGTAGCATCCAACCTTCTTGTTCCTCTAAAGTTTGGTCCCCTATGAGCTCTAACACAAATTTGCTAATACTTGAGCTTTCACTGCCACCCTAGCTTGATATTCAATATCAAATTCTCCTAATTCCACAGTCCATTTAGTTAATCGTCCAGATGCTTCTGGTCGAGCCTTGATGTGCCTCAATGGATGATTAGTTAATACCATTACTTTATGCGACTGAAAGTAAGGTTGCAGTTTTCGAGCTGTGACAACTAATGCCAATGCCAATTTCTCTATCTGTGTATACTTTCTCTCGGCTCCTTGCAACATTTTTCTAACATAGTATATCGAGCTTTGAGCCCCCAACTCCTCGCGTACCAACACTGAACTCACTGCATCTTCTGACACGGCTAAGTACAAACATAAGGGCTTGTTCTCTTTTGGATTTGCTAGGCTAGGCCAAATACCGCTTCAGACCTTGCAAAGCTTGCTCACACTCTTCATTCCACTCAAAATCTTTTGTCTTTGTCGACGTTTTGAAAAATGGTAAATTCCGATCAGCTGATCGAGAAATAAAGCGATTAAGGGTTGTGATCTTACCCGTTAGTCTTTGTATTTCTTTGATTGTCTTTGGTGGTACTAGTTTCATGGTCACCTCTATTTTCCCTAGATTTTCTTCAATTCCCCTTTCCCTAACCAAGTAATCGGGAAATTTACCTCCTCCGACTCCAAAGGTGCACTTGGTATGATTTAATTTCATCCCATTAGTTCTCATCGCCTCAAATGCTTGCTTCAAATGTATGAGGTGATCATCTGACCTCCTGCTTTTAACTAGCATATCATCGATGTTTACCTCCATGGATACTCCAATTAACTCTTTGAACATCCTGTTAACAAGCCTTTGATAGGTAGCACTTGCATTTTTTAGACCAAAAGGCATCACATTATAATAGTAAATTCCATTTTTAGTTACAAAGGAAATCTTATCTCTGTCCTCCTCGGCTATAAATATCTGATGATAACCCTGGTATGCATCCATCATGGTGAAGAGTCTGCATCCTGCGGTGGAATCCACGAGCAAGTCAATGCGAGGAAAAGGGTATGGGTCCTTCGACAAGCTTTGTTGAGATCCATGAAGTCTGTGCACATTCACCATTTTCCTGATGTTTTCGGAATGACCACAACATTTGATAGCCATTCCGTGTGTTGTACCTCCGACATGTATCCAACTTCTAAAAGCTTGTTCAGCTCTTCTTCAATGATGCGATTTCGCTCAACCCCAAATGACCTCTTTTTTTGGTTTTTACTGGTCTTGCCATCAGGTCCACATTTAACTTGTGTATGATCACCTCAAGATTTATTCCTTTAAAATTTGATAGGTCCCATGCAAACATGTCTGCACTGTCTCTAAAAAACTCGATCATCATATTTTCCATTGTTATTGTCATTTTTACCCTATCCTCGTCATTTTATATGGTTCTCCCAACACTAATTCCACTGATTTATGTTCCTTTGTTGGTTCGATCCGGTCTCTCTTACACATCTTTTGATCTCCTAAATCCATCTCACTTTCTTAAGTCATCTTTTTCTTCCTTTCTTCTTGGTTGTCCTTTTTCAAGGACAAGTTATAACATCTCCTAGCTTCTTTCTGGTTGCAGGATACTTCCACCACACTATTTTTTGTTGGAAACTTCATTTTTAAGTGGTACATGGAAACTATTGCTCTAAACAAATTTAGCCCCAGTCATCCTAGTATCACATTATATGCAAATGACGTATCTACTATCAGAAATTTAACCATCCTCGTCTCTCATTTTGTTTCCTCACTGATTGACATTGGTAGCTCAATGGTTCCCAATGATATCACCTTGCTGCCTCCGAAACCAACCAACGGGATGTGCACCAGATCTAATCTCGCTCCTTCCAATCCCAACTTCCTTAGTACATCTTTGAATATGATATCCGTAGAGCTCCCGTTGTCGACCAGCACCTAATGCACTGTGAAATTAGCTATATCAATCCTTATGACATCAGATCATTCTGCGATCCAATCTCAACATCTACATCCTCGCTCCCAAACGTAATATCTTTTTATGCTTCTACATTTAGCACTGTTGCCCTTACTCCACTTATCCTAGTCTGCCACTCATGTTTCTTCCTCGTTCTTCTGGAGTCCCCTCTTGTTGGTCCTCCTATTATTCTATGTATTACACCTTTAATAGGCCCATTCTCTCTGGTTCCCTAATATCTTCTTTCTTCCTTCTCCCTATGTGTAAGTATTTCTCTACTTCTCGAGTGACTCTTCCTTCTTGTATTGCTCGCTTCTTCTCTATGTCCCTTTTTAGACTCAAGCACATACTCTCCAAAATATCCTTTCATTACTAATCTCTCAATCTCATCTTTCAATTGGTAATAGTCCTCGGTGTCATGTCCCCTTTTTCTATGGAACTTGCATTATTTGTTGGAATATTTCTTGGCTGGGGTGAATGTGGTGTGCCTAGGTCATAGAATCAAATTGGATTTTTCTACCATCACCAATACTCTAGCCCTCGTCGTGGTGAGTGGGGTGTACTTGTGGAACTTCGGCTGGTACGGTAGCTCACGTTCTTTTTCGATCTGACCACACCTATCCTAAACCTCTCGCACACGGTCGCGACCCTTTTTACCTTCCCATTCTCCATCTTTTATGGCATTCATCTCCTACTCTTCAATGTACTTCTGCGCTATTTTAATTAGTTGCTCGCCGTCTATTGGCGAGTAGCGGCTAGGGCCAAAGCAAATGGTCCCTTCTTTAGTTTGTGAATCAGGATGCTCACTATGGTGTCAATCCTGAGATCCTAGACTTCCCGAGTTTCATTGTTGAACCTTCCCTCGAAGTGTTTAAGTGATTCTTCCTCCCTTTACCTTATTGTAAATAAGTAGGTAGCCGAATGTTGCTGCTTTCTTTTGCTTGCAAAATGGAATGTAAATTTCTATAGCAATTGCTTGTATGATTATATACTTTCACTTGGCAAACTGGTGAACCATTCCTGTGTCTTTCCTGCAAGAGTAGTAACAAAGAATTTAGTTGTGATGGGACCAAGTTGGCCGTATAGATTCATTACCAACTCAAACGCAGCCACATGTTCTTGGGGGTCCTTGGTTCCATCATATTTGGGTAAGTTTGGCATCCTGAAACTTGGGTCCACCACCTTTGTTAATATCTTGTTAAAGAAGGTGAGGTGAGGTGTTCCCTACCAATTCCCTCACTTTTTCAATTCATCAATTTGTTGGAATTGCTTTATCTGTTTTCCCATATTATCCACTCCTGCTCGTGAGATCACTGGCTCCCTCCTTCTAGTTCTTTCTCTACCACTGGATCCCACCTTCGAGAACTCAGGCTCGCGGCCTTTCATAGACTCATCTCTGCTGGTTTCTTCTTGTGATTCCCTCTCAATCTCCTTGAACAATTGTCGCTTAGTTGTTTCCTTGGTAGTGCGATTAGCAATTTTTCTCTCATAAGCCACCAACACATTCGTACCTGTTTCCTCTGTTAACCTTTGCAGTTCTCCCCTCGTTAATTGCATTGTTGGTTCTTGTCTAGGCACGTCTTCTATTCCGTGCATATCTCCCCTCGATGTCCCCTCCATTGATTCTTAGTTGGTGATCCTCAAGCTTTCCCACAGACGGCGCCAGATGATCCAAGTCGAAATGTGCTACCTTCCCAAGAGGATCCGAACTCACTATATTTTCATCCCAGATATTGTAGATGGGTTCTAAGGATAAAACAAGCACGTTAGTATAGTCAAGTTCGTCCCCAACTAAGACCCTCCAATACCTAAGTTAGTTCGGTTTTAAGGAAGAAATATGCGATCTAGAGATATAAATAAGTTACAAAGCAAAAAATGTGTATTCCCATAAATGATTCTGACTTAAGCTATTTATATGCCCACATGTACAACATGGTTTGGGCCACGTGGCACCATCCTAGCGTCCCTTGTCCATAATCGAGAGGATAAGGCGGGTCATGTGTGCAAATCTAGGATCTTGGAGCGGGTCAGACTCCGAAGGTCCAACTCGAGCGTATGCACACGGATCACCTCGGTTTTTAGGGTATTTTACCCTAAACGAAGGGCTTTTTCGTCATTTCCTAAATAAGAGGGAATACCCCCATCACTTTTATAACCAAGTTCGTGTGTAAATTTCACTAATCGTAGGCCCTAAGATCAAATAGATCAAGAAAAACAAGAAAATTTATTAAATTGCCAAATAAACAAATTAATTTAAGGTGGAATTAAACAAGTTAATGAGACAAATAAGGGGAAATAGCATTTTTAGTCCTATAAGTTAGGTCGTGTCACTTTTGGTCCCATTCATTACAAGGTTAGCACTTTTAGTCCCATAATTTAAAAAAATTAGCAACCTTGGCCCTCATGCACTTTTCTATCTATAATTTAACGATGTAGGTCACGTGTCTGTGTTCGTTATCATTAAGTATTTTTTATTAAAGAAAAAAATTAGCCTTTTTTTTCAAAAGTAGAATATGAGTGCTTCATTTGGCCTACTTGATTCACTTGTGGAAGACATGATTCTTTATGTTAGAAGTGTAAGCGGTGTGGGTTGGGCCGATTTAGGTAATTTTTCGGCCCAACCCAATGTTTGCGGTTTTTGAAAAGCTAAGCCCAAGCCCAAGCCAATAATCATCAAAACTGCACTTTGCAGTCTAACTGGGTTGGGGCAATTTTTGCGGTTTTTAGAATAGAGTCAACTACTTGTACAATCATATTAGTATTTATGACAACTTATGCTTTTTATAATTATGTTTCATAATAAATGCATTTTCCTATAGTTATAGTTGGAAAAAATATAAAATATGATATATAAATTATAATATGTAAAAATATACATGGTTATACACATGTAAAATAGCACAAGAAGATCTCGATTATAAGGAACAATCCATTTGTTATCTATTTCTACTCCATTTATGATCACTGTATTACTGGGATTATTCCTACGCCTGTAGGATAGAAATCCATCTTCATCAATAGTACTTTGATTGTTGAACTTTTAGGATAGTATTTAGAACACTTCTCATCCACTATACATGGAGCATTCGGGTTATGTAGCCCACATGATCCGTGCACCATAGATCTTACCACGATTTCATAAGCCAAAGGATCAACATTATTGTTATGAATTTCGGCACATATGAATTCATCTATGTCATCAGGGGTAATAGGTTTGTCCTGATCAGCTACAGTCAAAGTTATATGTGAATGTGGTAGTCCTCGTTTTTCGAACTCTATCACATGTATATCTGTTTTATATAAAAGAATAACTAAAATATATTAATAAGTTGTAACAACAAAAATATCATTAGAAAAATAATTTCATAAATATACATGCTAATACATTTCCAAAAAAACTTTTTCTCCGTAAAGAGTTTTATTAATTACGTGTGCTTCATTCTGAATATCCTTGCTATAATATCTGGCATATCCTCCATATGTTGACCAAGAAGCCTTTGCAGTTCTTGAGATATTTTCGGCCAATTTGGATTACATGTAAAGGTTATGAAAAAGTTCGGGGTTCCAATTGTTCTACATATGGCCGTAACATCTTGATAATGTTGCATCATGTTGCGTGGACCTCCTGTAAAAGATGATGGCAACACGATTTTCCTTCCAACAACACTGGCATCTGTGTCTCCAGCAACAATCGCGTCTTCTAAACCTTGATACAAATCAACATGCATCTCAGCTTGATGCATTTTTATATAATTTAAACGTTGTTGTTTAATTGCAGCATAACAATCAACATCTAGTTTGTTAAATAAAATACCTCCTTGAAAAAGTGTTGTTCCTTCATACTCTCTATGTTGGAACCTAAATGCCCAGAATTCTCTGAATTGAAGGATTCACCATGGATTTCAAATCCTTCATAACAAATCCTTTGGACATGTTTGGATAATTCCGAATTCAAAGGATTTCAAATCCTTCCATTTTAATTTTAAACTAAGTTTTAATGAATATGGATGGATTTCAAATTTCTTTCAAATGGAGTTATTTGAAATCCTTCTCCAAATCCTTCCTTCAAATCCAAATCCATCAATCTAAACACACCATAGAAATTCTTCCTTCTTTTGATTGTTCCAATGTTGTATTATAAGGAATACCTATTCTCCACCCTTAGTACCATATGGAAAAAGTAATGGATACAACAGTGGCGTATATGATAGATGTGTTTTACTAATGCTTTCAGATATCCATCATTCTTGCAAACAATAATATCACGACATCATACAACATTCGTGTCATTCCCAATAATTAATGCAGCAATCTCATTAGTAGTTGGCTGAATATATTGTTTGTTATCCCTTGAATGCAGTATCTGAATATGGAGATTCACACCACTATCATGATGTAATGCATCCCTTGCACGATGAAATACTTGAACATAAGGGTTCAGGTTATCCAACATTATTTTCAGACCTTCAACTATAGAAGTATGAACTTCTAAGTTACTACCACGATTTCACATGACACTTAAGCTGGTTATGGATTTCGTTCTCAGTGTCACAAATATATAATTGGACATAGTTGCCAATTCTTCCAGGTGGTGGAAGTAAAGATCCAATTCAATGATAATTTTCACCAGAAATCTTAAAATAGGTGGTCCTCCTCATTAAGAACACATCTATCTATCTTCTGACCCATAGAGGTAAAACAAAACATCGAATTCAATGCTCTAATATTTTCCATAAAATTGGAATCTCTAAATAAACCATTGGGATATGGAGGGGAATGTGGCAACAATGATAACATTATTTTCCCACTTTGACAACATAACCCAAATTTAGGATTGTTGTTCGAGCACCGAGCGATTTTCTCCAGCCACATAAGTGCACCACAAAATTGGCAAATGATATTTCTTTCCCCAAACCTTGATCTTGTAGATGCATGAGGTCTTGTAAATCGTGGTACTACTAACATTCTGTAATTTTTTATTAAAAGGTATTAGTTAAATAATACTATCAAATTCAATTATCTGATAACATAATATTTAATTAAAAAAATACATATTATTTCATAGACCTAGTATAGTTGTAATAAAACTTTGAATTATAAGAGCATTATATTTTTTTTCTCTAGGATGTGATCTTATATAGGTCTATTATGATTACAAACTATAATAAATCTAATCAAACAAAGATGTAAAGAGTATCTGCGAAGCAAAAATAGTGATATTACAAATATAGAAAGTATTAAAATATAAACAAAAGATGACATTTACATAGTTGACATAAAATATCATTCATAAGAAATTTCTAAAAGATAAATGAAAAAAAAGACTAATATATATAAGAGAAATCATATCCTAAAATAAATTGGAAGTCAATGAGCTTCCAGTGAATTAACAACTAATTTAGAAGGTGTTTGCCTGCACTATATTTAGGATAATTATCCCATAATAATTTTATCCAACTTCTAATTGTTGTTGTATTTTTGTGGGTCTATTAAGTGTGAATTGTATTTAAAATTATACTAAAAATATTGTGCTTGGCAACTAAGGATAACTGAGGCCAATTTTGAGCTGGTCTTTTTATCAAGATATTTAATTTTGACTAAATTTAGAAAGTGTTTGCCTACATTATATTTAAAATAATTATCTCAATAAGAATTTGTACCAAAAAACTAATTGCTAATATAGTTTTGTAAGTAAACTAATTAGTGTGAATTGTATTTAAAATTATATTAAACAATATTTTCTGCTATGCAACTAAGGACATACTGAGGCCAATCTTGGAGAGTTCTTTTTACCAAGATATCCTATTTTGGCTAAATTCTTATTTTCAAAATTTTGAATTTTATCGAAAGTTTTAATTGGTAGTATCATATTTATGGTAAATATTGAAACTTTGATATTTTTATTTATCAATTGTTTTCATTTGATGATTTCATAAGATATAAATTTGTGTATTAATTATAATTTTTTTTATTTAGTTAATATTAATATCATGCTTATTTCAATCATTTCATTAATAATCTTGGAGGGATCTTTTTACCAAGATATCCAATTTTGACTAAATTTAATTTTTAAAATTTTGAATTTTATTTAAAGTTTTAATTTTTAGTTTCATAATTATGGTAAATATTATCAATTATTTTTATTTGACGCTTTCATGAAATATATATATTCATGTGTTAATATTAATATTTTTTAATTTAATTAATAATAATATCATGCTTATTTCATTCATTTCAATAACAATCTTGGAGGGTCTTTTATCAAGATATTCAATTTTGACTAAATTCTAATTATTAAAATTTTGAATTTTATTTAAAGTTTTAATTTGTAGTTTCATATTTATATCAATCATTTTATTAATAATCTTTGATTGAAAGTTGTATAATTGGCGTAAATTCATTCATCAGTAAGTGTTCATACTTTCTTTGATTTCAGTTGTTCATAATGTGACAATATTTTTGATGAATTATAACAAAAAATGAATTAATGACTAATTTAAAAGGTGTTTGCCTGCACTTTATTTAGGATAATTATCGCAGTAATAATTTTTACCAGACAACTAATCATCGATGTATTTTTGTAAGTCTACTAAATGTGAATTATTTAAAATTATAGTAAAAATTATTTCTTCTTGGCAACTAAGAACACATTGAGGCCAATTTTGAATCGATCTTTTCACCAAGATATTCAATTTTGACTAAATTTAAAAAGTGTTTGTTTGCATTATATTAAGATAATTATATTCAATTGTTCATAATGTAATCTGGTATTTTATTTTGCTTTTCAGGTGATAGACTATTTTAGATATTTTCAAATTATAATACATCTCATTAATGAATTATGATTAGAAAATAACAATATTGAAAAGAAAAACTATTAACTAAAGTAAATAGTTTTTCATAGGTTTCCTCTATTAAATTAAATAGTGCACAATGCTTATGCTAAACAAAATAAAATATGGTACTTCCACATAAGAGAATACATATAACAACACAAATGAATATAAGAGAAATAGCAAATACATTACTTTGTGCAACATTAGCATGTAAAATGTGAGGACTTTGAATAGCATATTGTCATTTTCTATAGGAAGACTGCTTGGTACAAAAAACTCATCTTCACCATGAGAAGTATCTTCATGATGTTTTCCTACACATTTTTAAAACATATATATATATATATATATATATATATATATATATATATCAGAGTTTTTGTTCAAAATCACAATTTAATAATAGTAAATAAAGTAAAGAGTAAAAAATCTACTCCTAATTACACGTAAAATAAAGTTGTAATATTGTGACGTGTTCTAGGATCGACCCTATGCTATATATGCAGGGGTTTTGTTAAATTTTAAATTAAATAAAATTTCTATAATAATTGTGTTTTAAAAGAATCTTTTATGTAAAATAAAATTTTATTTTTATAGGTAAACATGATATAATTTTGAATTTTTTAATCTACTTTGATTATTGTTGAGAAAATATTTTCCTACATATACAACTTATTTATGCTTATCAAAATTTGTATTATATGAGGAATTTCCAACAAAAACTATATTAAAATATATAAATTTAAATAGTCTTACTTATTCAAAAATAAAATATTAAGCAAATACGGAAACATACTTTAATTAGTCATAAGAAAGACAACTGAAATAATAAAAAAGAAAGAAAGAAAGATGGATGATAAAAAGAAAAATTAGTATAAAAAAGATAAGGAGCAACTTAATTATCACGAATGACAAAATAAAATAATTACAGATAAACATAAATTGACTAAGTTCAATTAAATAAAAAAACATAGCAACATTATATCACCAATCATAAAAGAATAAAATGTTGTTAGATTAACGTGCAGCGGGAATCGGAGGTAAATGAAATTAAGGAAGTTGAATACCTTGAATCAAATTGATCGCAGAAAGGTCCCAGATTTGGTTGAAAATTATTCGACAATGGGCAGATTCCATACAAGTTGAATGAAGGTATTAAGTCAAACATAAATTAAAATAAAATATTATTATTAAGTAAATTTACTCTTAAAATTAAAAATAATTACAAATTAATATTTTATTATTGGAGTTAAGATTTCGGATAAATACAATATAGATAGTTTCATCATTTTTTATAATTAAAAATAATAATTGAAATTGCAAGAATAACATTTTGGACAAATACAAAATAAATATTCTAACTGATAAGATTTGGATGAATACAAAATCAATATTTAATATATTTAAATTAAATAAATTACGAATAACCCCTCGTTGTTTGAAAAATTACAAATAACTCTCTGATTTTAACGGTCGTCTAACAATTATCCAATCATCCATTTTTATGGTGAACTGACCAAAATACCCTTGTGAATTAAAATTTATAATTTTATTTATTTTTTAAAAAAATAAATTTTTTATGGACTAAGTGGATACTTTTTTTTATAATTTTTAATTTTTTTCATCCATCCCGTTTAATATTTTTATAAAATTTTATTTTTTTTTTAAAAAAAACAAAAGAAATACAACAAGGGCAAAGTTGATATTTTTGTACCTCCATCCAAGGATTACATAATTTCATCAAATATCAGGGGGTATTTGTAATTTTTCAAACAATGAGGGGGTATATGTAATTACGCCAAACCTCAGGAGAGGTGGTTTTAATTTACGATTAATTGTATATGCATGTATAAACTTATTCATCAAGCTCTTTTTCGTAATCCTTAAATACTTGGAGCTCATTTATTTTAATTTGATTTGCTTCTAAAATCAAATTAAAAATAAATTTATATATGCATACATATTTATATATTTACTTAAACAATTATACAATTAATATAATCAAAAGGCTGATGAACTATAATAAAAGAATATGGAAGTAATATATCTTTATAATATATATGATAATTATATAAATATAGTACTTTAATGCATGAATATATTTATTTTTAACTTGATTTGACAAACACGTAAAAACTAAAATAAAATAAGAGTACTTTAGGAATACAAAATAAAAGAATCTCAATAAACAAATGAAACTAGAATTAGATAAATGGTGAATTTGACATTTTAAAATCTCTTTCTTTTTTTTTTTCACAAAATAATTTTTTGTAAGGGCAAAATGGGCATTTCAAACTTAAATACAAATGTCAGGGTTTTTTTGAAGGTTTAATACTTTATGGGGTAATTGATGTAGGATGGATACTTTATAGGTGGTAACTGTATTTAACCCTAAAAATAATTAGTTTAAATTTTGTAAATAAATATAAATATTTACTAATTGATTTTATGAAGTCATCACTGAAAGGTTTGAGATTTTTATATTTGAAGAAGAATGCAAAATCGTGGATTTTAGATTTATTACTCTTAATTCAGTTTCTTTTCGAAGAGACATTTCAAAATTTTGGTCAATATTTTTATATTTATAATTACTTTTTTGTTAATAATATGTACATAATTTCTCTTTAATATATTTGATTGAGCTTTATTTTTTAATGTTAAAAAATAAATAATTATTTAAAAAAATACCCGAACCCAATGGGTACCCGATTTAATCGGGTTTGGGGTCGGGTCCAGTTTTACTTCTCAAATTGTATTTGGTGCACATATCTTGATGTGGTTACTTGTGACACATGTGATTAGTTTCTATACTAATTAAGATTAATGACAAATTTCTGGTCAATTTCAGTCGAATGCCAAACAATAATAAGAAACAAATAAAAATAAATTCAACATTCAAAAACACAATAATTAAAAATTAAAGAAAATTACTAAATTAATGTGAAAATGTTCATTTCATTTATTTCACATTTCATATTTATATTGAGAGAGAGGAACCCATTTTTGATGCAAAATGCTCCGAGCCCTTGAGGAGCAGCGCCCAAACCTCGCACGTAGGAGACACTGGAGTTGCGATTCCGGTGACGATCAAACAGAATTAAGGTAGCACTAGAACACTCACGTAGAGAAAACAGAGACTCCCATATAGGGATAACTTCAATATTTGTACGATTCTACTTAATATGTTCTTAGTTTTATTTATAACATGTAACTTTAATTAAAATGTAATTTTTTCAATAGAAATCAATTTCAAAAGTGATTATTGTAAAAATAATCACATTTCCACCAGAAAATGAGATTTGATCTATTTAACCACATAATCAAACCAAACGATCGTTTAAAATCAATATATTAAAAATCGAATTGAAAATTGAATCGAATAATTTAATGAAATGTTGGATCACTGGTTCAAGTGATTAGATTTGATTGAAAAAATCAATTGACTCGAACTGTAATATATATGTATATATATAACAAGTTAATACATTTTATATTAATTAATTAACTTAACCAAAAAAAAGTATTTATGTATTCTATTCAATTAACAACAATAATACTTCCCCAACAAAATTTTAACAATAAACAAATAAAAATAAATTCAACATTCAATCTAATAAAAATTAATATCAATTTCGTTAAAAAAATAATAATTAAAAATTAAAGACCAATTACTAAATTAATAAAAAAGATGTGCTCATTTACACGTACTCCAACAAACCCATTTCACATTTTATATTTATTAAGAGAGAGAGAAACCCA
Source organism: Sesamum angolense (assembly GCA_034509725.1). Lineage (NCBI taxonomy): Eukaryota > Viridiplantae > Streptophyta > Magnoliopsida > Lamiales > Pedaliaceae > Sesamum > Sesamum angolense. The sequence goes on from JACGWL010000006.1 coordinate 10,786,003, forward strand.
TTTCAATTTATATACTACAAAAATAAATTAAAAAAAATAAAAAAATACTTGTAAAAATTTGCCGGTAAAAACCCCTCATCCACCGGTAAATCGACTGAAAGAAAAAATCCACCCCACCTAGAAATCAAATCAACCGTAAAAACCCTGAAAAGGACTCATCCGACCAATTTATCGTCCCCCACCCCTCCGTATACCCATTTTCAGCATTTCACCCCAAAAATTCAGAGCAAAGAAAACCCTCAAAACCACCGCCAGAGGAAAGATTAGCAAAGAGGGAGTGAAGGGCGTTAGGAGGGGGTTCTTGAATTTGGGGTTTTTGCTCCGAGGGATTAACGCTTGTTTGCTGATACTGATGCTGAAGTATTTCTAAGGCACGAGGCTCTTCCCATTAGCCGCACCAACCTGTGAACTAAAATCGCTTCTACAACTTCTTTCACTATTTTACAGCAACTTGGACAAAACCCATTTAGCCCAGTTCCTAATACAGGGAGATGGCGGAGGGTGATGAGAAGAAGGTCGTTGTTAAGTGGTTTTATTATCAGAAAGGGTTTGGTTTTATAACTCCGTATGAATCTGAAGGGTTTCTGCAGCTTCAATGAAGGAGAGACGGTGGACTGCGCGCAGGATGGCCGACTGTTGCTTTCTGTGAGAAGCAGTGGTGGATGTAGCAGGTGGCGGCCACAACACAGAGAAATCCAAGAAAGAAAAATTCCGCTGGTAAAAATCCTCGTTCTCTTCCTTGTCTAGATAATGTTGATTTGATGATTCTATGTAAAAGATTCATATATGGGTTTCTTGTACGCAACAATTCGAGCACCTTTTGTATGGTTATTTTATTCTTGACTTCTTATAGTTAAAGTGGTAGAGTTTAGAAGGATATCATTTTTTACACAAAGGAAGAAATGGTACAACCTTCAGAGGTCTAAAGTTTAATTCAGTTTTTGTTTAAGATTCTTGAAACATTATCTTTAATGGTACAACCTTTAGAGGTCTAAAGTTTAATTCAGGTTTTGTCTAAGATTCTTGAAACATTATCTTTAATTTTTTGTAAACTTAAAGAGTTTAGTAAACTTTATTTCAGTGAGTTCTTCTCTTTCTTAGGTTGATGGTGTTGGTCATATAATTGGCCATTTTGTCAATGTTATGCACATATCTTTATGTGGTTGCTTTGTGATACATGTGATTAGGTTATGTACTAATTAAGTTTTGTTAGTGGCAAATTTCTGGTCCATCTTAGTCAAATGCTGAAGTATTGTATGAGCAGTTGTTAAGATAAATAAATCACATTATCAGCTCGGGCAAACATCCTCTATCTAGTGCCTCATCTTCTCAGTAGGACATGAAGAGTACATTTATGCATTGATTATAATAAGATTGATTAGTTATCTAACTTTTATAATGCAATGCTCCCGTTATGGTTCTAAGCCTGGATATACTTCTGATCATACAAGAAATATGGTAAAACTGAAATAGACCATATTCTGGAATTTGTTCTCTTGCAGTCTTTTTCCTGTAATTAATCTGGAGACCTGAAATTTTGTATGCACTGCGTCAGATTCTCCATGCTGGTTTTTAGAAATCAGGTATTAGGATGGATAGAGTAAAAATAATTGCATGCAAATAGTCATAGTTTTTTAATGAGCACCCTTTGTATGCTTTCCGTGGCCTTCCGTTTCTCTGAGTTACTCTTTTTTCTTGATTGATGCCATCATGACTTATCTTCTCATGGAATGATCTTAACTATGCTCTCTTGACTTACTTTGAACTTTAACAGGTTGTGTCTAAAAGACGATTCCTTATACCAAATTTTCATTTGCAAAGATTTGGCTGATGGTTGCCCAGTTCGAAATACGTCAGTTAAATATTGACCAGGCAAGGCGAATTTTGGGGTTGGCGATTGGCATGGCTCCCAAAGATAAGGTGTGGCAGAAGATAATTCACAATGACTTTGTTTCTTCATTTGATTTTTTATTTTTTTGGTGGTCTTTTTGTGAACTGTTTTCTTAATTTATTATGTTACAAACAGATATTTAAGAATCACATTGAGATAGAGCTGCAACTTGGTAATATAGAATGATGCAGGAAGCTGTATGGAAAATCCTTGGAGTGGCCACCAAAGAATTGTTATGCCTGGACCCTGGAGCAAGTTTTCTGAGTGGGGGAGATCCTTGGCAAAAACTGAACGAGCCAGAGCTCTTTTTGAACTTGCAAATTAGTCAACCTGCACGAGACACGCCTGATCTATTATGGAAGGTATTTGATCATTGCGTCGGTCAAACTTGAAGGGTGTTTTCTGCTCTCTCACTCACACTATGTTGACAATTCTATTCTGTGCTAGTTTCCATCAAAATGGAGAGTGGGTGGTAATGATTTATTTTACCAGTTCATTCTATACGAGTTCATTCTATCCAATTCAAGCACTTACTTCAAACTTCGTCTTGATATATAGTAGAAAACATGGTTCTATTTTCTCTCTGCATCTACTCTACTCATGTAGCCAGTCTCATGCATATAATGCCATGTCACTAAGTACCAACATCGAACTGGTCCTTCGAATGTTTTTGTGTGTATGCATTTTCAAGTTTTTTCTTTTTTAATTAGGATTTTGTTATGTTGTAAGAATCGAATCTGGCCTCTTTTCAAATATAGATACATTTCTCTACTGTAGATTTAATGAATACAATCAATGTGTATTGATCTTCTATTTATTTAATCACAGGCATATATTGACTTTGAGATATCTAAGCCTGAATATGAAAGAACTCAAACACTTTATGAGAGGTTTTTCAACCACACAAAACATTTGAGGGTGTGGATTGGTTATCGCCAATTTCGAGGCATCTGCTATGGATGAGGGCTTGCAGGAGTCAGACTTGCGTGAAAGTGATTATGAACAAAAGAGAAAATGCCTTCAGCGAGCCAGAGGTAAGAATGAAATCCTGCAGATCTGTTATTTTTGTTATTGTAGTCCTTGTACCAGTTGTTCTCATTCTTAGTTTACTTCATGGTAGTGAACTAGGCCGTATATACCTACTTTTCCTTCATAATTGCTGATGTGTTATGGCTTTTCTGAGTGGCAAGTCCCAACTGCAATAAGCAGGTTTGGCTGCTATGTCAATTAATACTGGGCTCCTAAAAAAGGGGAAAAAACACAAAACTCCTGTTAGGAAATTTGATCTATATGAAGTGCATACCAGAGGGGTCATATCAATAGAGCTCAAAAAAGGTGTTAAGATATTGATTTACTGACAGTTCATGTACTTTGATAGTAGGAATGGACAGTGTTTCTTTGTTACTGGACAAATGGAATTCTTATCTGGAACTCATTGCTTTGTAGATGGAGCCAATCTGAAGTTTATTTCCTGCCTTTTTTGTAGCTAGTATTAGAATGTTTATTCATGTTCATTTTCTTCTGAATCACACTGATATTCTTCTGGAAGTTATATTGGTGATTGTTGTAAAATATGGGTTTTGCCAGTACCCTGTAGGCTCTCGTACTTTATTTCAAATTTGGAAATACGGTCTTTATTTGGTCCTTCAGCATGATGCCTTCTTCTTGTGATGACTGGATGCTAAAAAATATTTTGTATATGATATCTAGAAAACCTAGCCATATATAGTCTTTATTTGGTCCTTCAGCATGATGCCTTCATCTTGTGATGACTGCATGCTAAAGAATATTTTGTATATGATATCCTGAAAACCTAGCCATTATGTTGTTGTATAGCATTTATCTTTAAGAATGGGAGGAATAGTAACTTAAGAATGTGTAATCAATGTGAATCATATGGGATGAATGTTGCCAGTTATCGGATCTGCCCTTGAGCAATGTAACAGTTCCTACAACGCAGAAATGCTGCTGATGGTTTTTCCATCGTAGAATTTTAGATCTCTGGTTTCTGTATGAATGACGCATAGTGCCATCATGAGAAGATTCATGTGAAAATGTTTGAATCTCTTGGAAACTATCTATCGGTTGAACCTCTCAAAATTTAAAACGTAGACAACTCTTCCTTGAAATATGTTAAGATTGATCCTTCTTCCTAATGGGAATTAAGTCTGAACCTTTCTGAAACATCAAAGAGGTCTTTTACATTTGACTATTGACTTTACGGTACTCGTTCCTTCCATAGCCTGGAGAGTATAACATTACAATCTCTTCTATTATAATTGTTTATCTATGTAGACTGACAGTTGGGGTGGAGCTATAACCGTTCTTTTGATCCATATTGAAAGATTCTTTCAGACTTTCAGTTCAGTCCTCTGTGCAGAAAGATCCTTGAGAAGCATACTTTGTTTCAGTGAAAATTAAGACAAAAACATTGATGCACTATTTGGTTACTTGGTTGATAATGAATAGGGCAGATTGAGGCTGATTGTCTGTGTTTTTGACTTGTCTTCTTGTTTCAAAACAATTGATCAATTAGTCCTTTGATGCATGTCTAGTTGTCTTGTGGACAAAGCTTTGAATTGATTATATCAATCTCTGACCCTTACTTTTTCTTTTGGTCTGATAGAAGAAGTTGAGTAAGGTGAACGCGTGCCATTATTGCAGAGTGTTGTTCTAGGAGCAAAGGATTTGCCTAAGTGACCACATTGCATCGATTATTTACACAGCTGAAGCAAGAAAAGGCAGGATAGAGCAAGGTTTCAAGGCAAACGTTATTCTGAGGTGATCCCGTTACTTATATGCAGTATGTGATGTAGTTTCAGTTTGTGATCTTCTTGGAGGTAAGTTTTGCATCGCAGTTCTCATATATAGAAAAATTTGCTATGCCTAAATTTATCTTTTCTTTTAGTTTCTTTAGCTGATCGTTTCTAATTAATGCATGCTGACAATAGAATAAGATTAGAAAGAGGAGCAAAGCTTTGCAGAACATAGTTATTTATTTTAGAAAAATAAACGAAGATTTGAGTGACTTGTGCTCTGTACCGATTATGAGACATTACTCCTATTGGATTAGATTGACTTGAATGACAATGTTTCTTGTGATCAAGTAACAAGAAATTGGAGCCTAATATTCATTGTGACAATAGAATTGGATCAGCTAGGGAATTAATGTGTTGGAATGTGGATGTGGGGGATTGAAAAATTTTATTTGGGGGTTGACATTTTTTATTGAACACCGATCTTGTGAAGGAATTTGGCGTGTCTTGAGAAAAATATGCGAATTATTTTGTCGTAGCACTTGCATTTTTTGATTGTTGTCTCGTGATATCCCTTATTAGATAATAGGATTTTTGGTATAAGTCGTGATAAGTAGGAGAAAAGCACTAGTGGCATATCAAAAAAAGTTGTGTGAAGTGTGTTCCATTGACTGCATCAAATGAACAATGTTCAAGAATCAACACAAAAGCCCTTTGTGTGAGCTTTTGTACCTATGCACTTCCATTTATAGTGCTCCAACATTTCTTTTGATTGAAGGCATCAAACATAGTGTGTCCATTCTAGAACTTGCTTGTGTAATACATTTAGAGTCCACATTCTTGTAAGATTGGTGTATGAAAGTGATAAGGGCACTTAGAAATACCCATTGACCTGAAAACAACCTACCTTGAATTCACCCATAGAAAAACTCATTTGAGCCTTGGCTTTTCTTTTCTTGGTTAAACCACATTATAAGTCGAATTATCCCCTTCTTGGTTATTTTCTCAACTAATTTTTGAACCCATTCAAGGAATGTTGTTGGCTTGGTTGCTTGCAAATTGACATGAAAACGAGTCAACGAAATGATTCAAGGTGTATACAAGGGCCGCATTGCTAGCCCTAAGGAAAAGAAAGAAAGAAATGAAAAAAAAATGATGAAATAAAAAGAGAAGAAAGAAGAAGAAAAAAGAAAAGGAGGAGGAAAAGATTCAGGAGAAGAAAGAGAAAAGAAGCAGAAAAGAAAAAATCGAATGGAGTGGAGGAAAAGGAAGAAAAAGATCAAAAAAAAAAAAAAAAAGAAAAAAAAGAAGAAAGAGAAGAAAAAGGAGAAAAAAAGAAAAGAAAGAGGAAAAAGTTCTCAAAATGGCAGAGAAGGAGAGAAACAGAAACAGAAAATGAAAAAGTTTGAGTAGCTTGATTTTTCAAATCACTTGAATTGATTTGAAGGGAAATGAGCTTGGAAGGATGAGCAACTAGGTCGGCATCACTCCTTTGAATTCATAAGCCACAATTCGACCTTTGTTTTTCCACACCTTGTCCTAAACCCCATTACAACCCATGGAAAGACCCTTTGATTCATGCATTAATTCGAATTTTGTTGGTGGAGGAGATTTGATTCACAAGCAAGCCTATGGTAATGTCATGCTTTGTATTGATCTGAGTGTATCTCAAATCCTTAAACACTTTATGAGTGATTAGAGTGATACCCTTGTGAGAGTGTTGATACTTGTTTCATTTGATTTTGATAAAGTCAATGGGATACTTGTGTGTTAATGTTATGCTACTAGTGCTTATTCTCAATATTACTGTCTCTTCCTAAACTATTAAGTCTTGTTAGTCTAGGGGATATACTTGAACGAAATAAAAGGAAATTTGAGAATTGCTACTTGGATAATTTGTGTATTTGGATTGAGACATACTTGAGGGCAAGCATGGTTTCAGTTGGGGAATCTGAATCTGATAAAAATATTTTAACGCTCCTATGCATGCATATTTCGAGTCATTCTGAAAGATTTTATTGTGTAGATCATTGTTGTTGGGTTCCCTAATTTCCTAGTTGATGGGAGTGTAAGGTAGGTGATAATTTTTTACACACCACATGTTGAAGTTTTAGGAACCATATTAAACTATTGTGTTGTGGTGCTAGGTGGATTTTTGCTGTCTTATAATTAATGTTGTTTGTTGTGGCTGCCAACCCCTTTATTTGTGTTCCTAATAATTAGTTCACTAATAAGATTATGGGGTTGGCGATTGGCATGGCTCCCAAAGATAAGGTGTGGCAGAAGATAATTCACAATGACTTTGTTTCTTCATTTGATTTTTTTTTTTTTGGCGGTCTTTTGGTGAACTGTTTTCTTTATTTATTATGTTACTAACAGATATTTAAGAATCACATTGAGATAGAGCTGCAACTTGGTAATATAGAACGATGCAGGAAGCTGTATGAAAAATACTTGGAGTAGCCACCAAAGAACTGTTATGCCTGGACCCTGGAGCAAGTTTTCTGAGTTGGGGAGATCCTTGCCAGAAACTGAATGAGCCAGAGCTCTTTTTGAACTTGCAAATTGGTAAACCTTCACAAGACACGCCTGATCTATTATGGAAGGTATTTGATCATTGCGTCGCTCAAACTTGAAGGGTGTTTTTCTGCTCTCTAACTCACACTATGTTGAGAATTCTATTCTGTGCTAGTTTCCATCAAAATGGAGCAGTGGGTAGCAATGATTTATGTACCAGTTCATTCTATACAAGTTCATTCTATCCAATTCAAGCACTTACTTCAAACTTCGTCCTGATATATATTAGAAAACATGGTTCTATTTTCTCTCTGCATCTACTCTGCTCATGTAGCCAAGTCTCATGCATATAATGCCATGCGACTAAGTACCAACATCGAACTGGTCCTTCGAATGTTTTTGTGTGTATGCATTTTCGAGTTTTTACTTTTTTAATTAGGATTTTGTTATGTTGTAAGAATCGAATCTGGCCTCTTTTCAAATATAGCTACATTGCTCTACTGTAGATTCAATGAATACAATCAATGTGTATTGTTCTTCTACTCATTCAATCACAGGCATATATTGACTTTGAGATATCTGAGCCGGAATATGAAAGAACTCAAACACTTTATGAGAGGTTTTTCAACCGCACAAAACATTTGAGGGTGTGGATTGGTTATCACCAAGTTCGAGGCATCTGCTATGGATGAGGGCTTGCAGGAGTCAGACTTGCGTGAAAGTAACTATGAACAAAAGAGAAAATGCCTTCAGCGAGCCAGAGGTAAGAATGAAATCCTGCAGATCTGTTATTTTTGTTATTGTAATCCTTATACCAGTTGTTCTCATTCTTAGTTTACTTCATGGTAGTGAACTAGGCCATATATACCTGCTTTTCCTTCAAAATTGCTGATGTGTTATTGCTTTTCTGAGTGGCAAGTCCCAACTGCAATAAGCAGGTTTGGCTGTTATGTTAATTGATACTGGGCTCCTAAAAAAGGGGAAAAGACACAAAACTCCTGTTAGGAAATTTGATCTATATGAAGTGCATACCAGAGGGGTCATATCAATAGAGCTCAAAAAAGGTGTTAAGATATTGATTTACTGACAGTTCATGTATTTTGATAGTAGGAACGGACAGTGTTTCTTTGTTACTGGACAAATGGAATTCTTATCTGGAACTCATTGCTTTGTAGATGGAGCCAATCTGAAGTTTATTTGCTGCCTTTTTGTAGCTAGTATTAGAATGTTTATTCATGTTCATTTCTTTTGAATCACATTGATATTCTTCTGGCAGTTATATTGGTGATTGTTGTAAAATATGGGTTTTGCCAGTACTCTGTAGGCTCTCGTACTTTATTTCAATTTTGGAAATACGGTCTTTATTTGGTCCTTCAGCATGATGCCTTCATCTTGTGATGACTGCATGCTAAAGAATATTTTGTATATGATATCCAGAAAACCTAGCCATTATGTTGTTGTATAGCATTTATCTTTAAGAATCGGTGGAATAGTAACTTAAGAATGTGCAATCCATGTGAATCAAATAGGATGAATGTTGCCAGTTATCAGATCTGCCCTTGAGAAATGTAACAGTTCCTGCAACGCAGAAATGCTGCTGATGGTTTTTCCATCGTAGAATTTTAGATCTCTGGTTTCTATATGAATGATGCATAGTGCCATCATGAGAAGATTCATGTGACATTGTTTGAATCTCTTGGAAACTATCTATCTGTTGAACCTCTCAAAATATAAAGCGTAGACAACTCTTCCTTGAAATATGTTAAGATTGATCTTTCTTCCCAATGGGAATTAAGTCTGAACCTTTCTGAAACATCAAAGAGGTATTTTACATTTGACTATTGAGTATAATGACATTTCGCCCTTTCTAAACTCTTAAAGTATTCTTAAATTCTTCTCTGTTGTTGTCGAGTATACTGATTGAGTTTTATCCAATTTCAAATACTCTTGTACATCAAGATTCATTTATTACATGCAGGGAGAAATGAGAAAAAAGTGAACAATTTGATTTCCACCATAATTTCAAATCACAATTACCCAAGATGGTTAACTTTATTGGAAACACCCTAATGAAGTTGGTAAATGTTAGTGTTACCATTGTTCTAAATTGCATTTTATGCATTTCTTAGTCTATCTTTTATAGTTAAATCTTCTCATACTTCTAATTAATATTTGTGCTTGTCATGTGTGCTCATGAAGATTATATGCAAGTAACTATGCCATTATTGTTCAAGCTTGATACCTACAGTAGTAAGTCTTGGAGTGCTATTACGGTGGTCTTCTCTTGATTTAACACATCAGGTAATCTTTCGTCTTATATAGTTGTATTAACTTGATATGATAAATTCTGCATTGGTTTTTCCCAAGTGTGTCGGAGAGTTTTGAGGTTTTCTGAATATTACTTTTTCTTCCCCGATTGGATTTAGAGGAGATTGTCTACGTGCAGACACTGCTAAGCATATTTCGTTGATGGTTTAAGGCTCTCATGATTCATGATAATAATAAAATATATGAACAAGAACTGCAAATATTACACTTGACCTGATGGCCTTCTTAATCTCTGGGGGCAGGTGTTTAAGAGTTCAAAGGAGGTCGACTGATACTAAAAGTTGTAACATGTTATAAAGCTCCTTATGCTCCAACAACATGAATTGAGAGACTTGATGCACTGACTAGGATTCCAAAATGCAGAAATAAATACTTTTGCAATAGTATGAAGAAGTTTATACTGTAAATCTCACACAACATATCTATACAATAATCATTTATTATTTCTTCCTTAGGTAGTCATACTACATTTACAACTTTGAAATGGCTAATTAGCTTGTGAAATGGGTAGGTGTACATTCCTGTATGATAATTCCACGTTTGATAGATTCCAATTTTGTTGGATACCAACAAAGTAACCCATCTTTTAGCAAAATAGCATTTGCTGCCTCGATGTCTTATAGTTTACGGTACACGTTCGTGCCATAGTCTGGAGAGTATAACACTAAAATCACTTCTACTATAATTGTTTATCTATGTACACTGATAGTTGGGATGGAGCTATAACTGTTCTTTTGATCCATATTGAAAGATTCTTTCAGTCTTTCAGTCCATAGTTGTTAAAGGCGCAGATTGAGGCTGATTGTCTGTGTTTTTTACTTGTCTTCTTGTTTCAAAACAATTGATCAATTAGTCCTTTGATAAATGCCTAGTTGTCTTGTCGACAAAGCTTTTAATTGATTATATCAATCTCTGTACCTTACTTTTCTTTTGGTCTGATAGAAGAAGTTGGAAGTTGAGTAGGTAAACGCTTGCCATTATTGCAGAGTGTTGTTCTATGAGCAAAGGATTTGCCTAAGCGATCACATGGCATCGATTATTTGCATAGCTGAAGCAAGAAAAGGTAGGATCGAGCACGGCTTCAAGGCAAAAGTTATTCTGAGGTGATCCCGTTACTTGTATGCAGTATGTGATGTACTTTCAGTTTGTGATCTTCTTGAGGGTAAGTTTCGCATCGCAGTTCTCATATGTAGAAAAATTTGCTATGCTTAAATTTATCTTTTCTTTTAGTTTTTTAGCTCATCATTTCTAATTAATACATGCTGCTAATAGAATAAGATTAGAAACAGGTGCAAAGCTCTATAGAACATTGTTACTTGTTTTAGAAAAATAAACGAAGATTTGAGTGACTTGTGCTCTGTACCGATTATGAGATATTACTCCTATTGGATTGGATTGACTTGAATGACAATGTTTCTTTTAATAAAGTAACAAGAAATTAGAGCCTAACATTCATTGTGACAACAGAATTAGATCAGCAACGAAATTAATGTGTTTGAATGTGGATGTGTGGAGATTGAAAATTTTTATTCAGGGGTTGACATTTTTTGTTGAACACCGATCTTGTGAAGGAAGTTGGTGTGTCTTGAGAAAAATATGCGAATTATCTTGTGGTGGTACTTGAATTTTCTGAATGTTGTCTTGTGATGTCCCTTAGATTAAAAGAATATTTTGGTATAAGTCGTGATAAGTAGGAGAGACGATCACAAGTGGCATTATCATAATAAAAAAGGGTTGTGTGAAGTGTGTTCCATTGACTGCATCAAATGAACAATGTTCAAGAATCAACACAAAAGCCCTTTGTGTGAGCTTTTGTACCTAAGCACATCCATTTATAGTGCTCCTACATTAAATTTTGATTGTGGTCAAACTTAGTGTGTCCATTCTAGAACTTGCTTGTGTAATATATTTTGAATCCACATTCTTGTAAGATTGGTGTATGAAAGTGATAAGGGCACTTAGGAATACCCCATCGACCTGAAAACAGCCTACCTTGAATTCACACATAGAAAAACTCATTTGAGCCTTGGCTTTTCTTTTCTTGGTTAAACCACATTATAAGCCAAATTATCCCCTTCTTGGTTATTTCCCCAACTTATTTTTGAACCCATTCAAGGGATGTTGTTGGTTTGGTTGCTGTAAATTGATATGAAAATGAGTCAATGAAATGATTCAAGTTGTATACAAGGGCTGCATTGCTAGCCCCAAGGAAAGGAAAGAAAGAAATGAAAAAAAAAAAATGATGAAACAAAAAGAAAAGTAAGAAGAAAAGGAGGAGGAAAAGAAAGAGAAGAGAACAGGAAGGAAAGAAATGAAACAGATGAAATGAAAAAAGAAGATCAAACAGAAAGAAAAAAAAAGTAGAAAAACAAGAAAAAACATTAAAAGAAAGAGGAAAAGGTTCTGAAAATGGAATAGAAGGAAGAGAAACAGAAACAAAAAACGATAAAAAATTTAAGTACATTGATTGTTCAAATCACTTGAATTGATTTGAAGGGAAATGAGCTTCAAAGGATAAGCAACTAGGTTGTCATCACTCTTTTGAATTCATAAGGCACAATTTGACTTTTGTTTTTCCACAACTTGTCCTAAACCCCATTACAACCCATGGAAAGACCCTTTGATTCAGGCATTAATTCGCATTTCGTTGGTGGAGGACATTTGATTTGCAAGCAAGCCTATGGTAATGACATGCTATGTATTGATTTGAGTGGAGCCAAATCCTTAAACACTTTAAGAGTGTGATTAGAGTGATACTCTTGTGAGAGTGTTCAGACTTGTTTCATTTGATTTTGATAAAGTCAATGGGATACTTGTGTGTTTAATGTTGTGTTACTAGTGCTTGTTCTCAATATTGCTTTCTCTTCTTAAACTATTAAGTCATGTTAGTCAAGGGGATATACTTGAATGACAGAAAAGGAAATTTGAGAATTGCTACCTGGATAATTCGTGTATTTGGATTGAGATATGCTTGAGGGCAAGCATGGTTTCAGTGCGGGGAATCTGAATTTGATAAAATATATTTTAACGCTCCTATGTATGCTTCTTTCGAGTGATTGGGAGCGATTTTATTGTGTAGGTCATTGTTGTTAAGTTACCGTAATTTCTTAGAAGATGTAGTGTAAGGTAGGTGATAATTTTTTACACATCACATTTTGAAGTTATAGGAGGTAGATTAAACTATTGTGTTGTGGTGCTGGGTGGATTTTTACTATCTTATAATTAATGTCGTTTGTTGTCGCGTAAGCCCATTTATTTGTGTTCCTAATAATTAGTTCGCTAATAGGATCCAGAGAAGCATTTAGCTAAATACTACTTTCCTCTTCCTTTTGTAAGTATGGGATCGATTTTTTTCACCCAAAACACTGATGTTGAGTTAATCTTAACTGGTTAAATTCATGCACAAAGACAATTGTATGAGATTACAACAAAATGTTGAAACTGTTATGGTCTCTAGGATGATATGTTAAGATAGATTGTGCTATTTCTGATAGTGTGTCTGCTAAAATCTTTCAATTTACAACTTCGGGAGTACATGGCCTCTGTCATTTTGGGTCGTCTAAGTTGGCATGTTCCTGAAACTCATTATTGGAATGGCATGTGGTGATGTTTTTGAGAACTTTGTAGTCTCTTTTTCAGGCATAATGACAAAAGGTAACTTGTCTTTTGTCGTTTGTTCTGTTAGATGCATTATTGATTAAAATTACTTGTAAATTATTTCATAGAATGAATTTGCTCGTGTGGTAGACACTGTCCTTTTGCGTGCTTGGACTTAGGTTGAAGCTCTTCGCTTTTACCAATTACCATCCTCTGAAAACAACATTGCAACCTCTCCATAAGACTTGGCAGGGAATGAAAACACATGCCGAGTTAGGATGGAAAAAAACCTTCCAGTTCCATTGAACAAGGATTCTCTTTGCACGGGGAGAACATCCAGCTTTAACTCCTTTCCTTTCCTACTCCAACCTTAAGAAAGAAATAGAAATGGATTAATAATCAGGAAGACTGATAATTTTTACTGGTGATTTTATAATATTTATTTTTTAATAAGTTTTAATTGACTAAAAAAATTAGAACTACTAAATAGTCGTCTTTTCACTTAAAACTACTAAAATTATGTTTAGTTTAGTACTATCCTTTTATAACTAATTTCTCATTTATTAATAAAAATAGTCCTTAAGGGTATAAATATCTTCACATTTTTATGTATGTAGTTTAAAGAATTTAGAATTATCAGATAGTTTCTTTTTCTATAAAAGTTTGTCTCTCGACAAATTTTTATTTATTATAAGAGTATTAAGTTATTATTCAAAGTTTTTATGTATAATATAGACAAAGATTACTGATTTTATTTGATCAAAATACTATCATTACTCGGTGTTGGATCCAATATCAGAATGGAGGTTGTCCTTTTATCTTTTGATGGCTCCTTTATGGATTTTGTTATTAAGGTCAGTATGTTTCTTCTTCTACAAACTCATGTTTGCAGTTTCTGATTTGTTGCCTTTGCTTTCCCGCTTTTAGCTGATACATAATTGAACATTGTGTACAAGTTAGCCTTCAGCATGTTTATGAAATATGGTATTGCCATGTTCCACCTTCGGAGGTGATGAATAATATTTTTCACAAATGTAATCAATAACTAGACATACTCATATTTTCTTATGATACATATGATGGTTATAAACGATAACAAAGTAACTGAAAAGGATACTTTTGTTAAGTTACTCCAGTTTTGTTGAAGTTGGGAGTGTAAGGTTACAGTTGGAAGTTGTAGGAGTCAGATTCACCTCTTGTGTTATTGTGTTTGGTGGATTTTTGTCTAAACAATTATGATTACTCTTTTTCATCAGAACTGGAATTGATGTGTTTGAATCTTTGTATAGATGTTAAAATTGATTGTGGTATTCCTGGGAGAGCATATGCTAAAATCAGTCAATTGGTAGCCTGGAGAATTCATGGCATCTACCATTCTGGTAGAGTTAGTTGGCTCCTTCAAAAATAGGCTTTTGTAACTCATAGTTGGAATGACATGTGAGGACGTTTTGGATAACTCTGTAGTCTATTTACCAGCATAGATAGAATGGGTAACTTGCCTTGTGGCATTCATGACATTTTTCTGCATTGCGGTTCAACACCTTGTTGCCTGACTTTTTGAATTTGTTCCAAGTGTTGAAACTCTATTGTTGCTCTCCATTTTTTAGATTGGTCGTGCATACTTTATACATTCAACCAAAATATTGTAAGAATCCTAGGTTGTTCCAAAAATAGTTCTAGATAAGATTGATGCTAGATGATGATTGCTAGTTGCTACAAAAAGACTATAATTTCCTCCTTTTCTCCCGTACCTTGTAAGACTCTTTAAAATTTTTCTCTTTTTTTTTTAATCTTTTTACCGTATGATTTTCCAATATTTTCGTTTTGTTAGATACATTATTAATTAAAATTACGCATAAACTTAGCAATGTTATTTTGTAAAATGAATCTGCTCGTGTGGTAGGCACACTGCTTTTGCGTGCTTGGACTCAGGTCGAAGTTCGTCGCTTTTTACTGTCCTCTGACAACAACATTGCAACCACTTGATAGGACTTGGTAGGGAATGAAAACGACTTGGTGACCTAAGGTTGGAAAAAAATCTTCCAGTGCCAGTCAGCAAGGATTCACTTTACACAGTGAGAGCATCGAGTTATCACTCCTTCCATTTCCTACTCCAACCTTAAGATAGAAATAGAAATGGATTAATAAACAAATTGGGGTGTACTTCTAATACAGGAAGATTAATAATTTTTTATTGGTGATTTCATAATATTTATTCTTTAATATGCTTTGTTATTGATTCTTCAGTATGTTTCTTCTTCGCTCCACACAGAATTCTTATTTGCAGTTTCTGATTTATTGCCTTTGCTTTCTAGGTGTTAGCTGATCTGTAATTGAACATGTGTACAAGTTTCTGAATATTTGTGTATTTGTGCCTTCAGCATGTTTTATGAGACATGGCATTTCCTTTGATGATTCTACTTGTTTGCAGTTTCTGATTTATTGCCTTTGCTTTTGGGGTGTTATCTGATACATAATTGAACATGTATTCAAGTTTCTGAATATTTGTGCCTTCAACATGACTTTAATTGATCAATATATTGTTCATTACTCAGTGTTGGATCCAATATAAGAGTGGAGGTAATTCTTTTATGTTTTTTATGGCTTCGTTATGAATTGTTTTATTAGGGTCAGTATGTTTCTGCTTCGCTCTACACACCTCTTTGTTTGTAGTTTTTGATTTGTTGCCTTTGCTTTCCGAGTGTTGGCTGATACGTAATTGAACATGTGTGTAAGTTTGTGAATATATGTGTCTTCAGCGCGTTTATGAAATATGGCATTGCATTTGATGTTTCAGCAGGTGGATAATATATTTTTCGTAAATGCAATCAAACTAGACATGCCTATATTTTCTCATGAATACAGAGTGACTCAGAAAGATTGTTGGGAAAGGTTACTGATGTTAAGTTACCCCAATTTCCTAGAAGATGGGAGTGCAAGGTATGTGTTAGTTTTTTAGACATTACAGTTGAAAGTTACTCTTTTTAATGAGGTGGTGTTAATTTTAGCTTGTTAAATATGCTGCACATCGAGCAATTTTATCAGATTACATGCATGTTGAAATTGTTATGGCCCTCTTTATCATTAGGACTGGGATTGATGTGCTTGGATGATTGTATAGATGTTAAAATTGATTGTGCCATTTCTGAGAATCCATACGCTAACATCTTTTAATTGAGGGCCTGGAGTGTTCACGGCCTATCCAAAACATTGAGGTGTGTTAATTTTAGCTTCTTAAATATGCTGCTGCACAAAAAGCAATTGTTTCAAATTACATGCATGTTGAAATTGTTATGTTCCTCTTTATCATTGGAACTGGGATTGATGTGTTTGGATGGTTGTATAGATGTTAAAATTGATTGTGCTATTTGTATGAGTTCATATGCTAAAATCTTTTAATTGAGAGCCCGGATTGTTCACGTCCTTTGCCAAGGATGGCAGTCTGAGCTTTGCCTTTTATCTTTTGATGGCTCCTTTATGGATTTTGTTGTTAAAGTCAGTATGTCTCTTCTTCTCTCTACACATAACTCCTGTTTGCAGTTTGAGTTCTTGCTTTTGCTTTCGGTGTTAGCTGATACATAATTGAACATGTGTACAAGTTTGCCTTCAGCATGTTTATGAAATATGGCTTTCCCGACAATATATTTCACACAAATGCAATCAATAACTACACATGCTTATATATTCTTATGAATAAATCATAAGATTATAAATGATAAAAGTTACTGATGATAAATTTCCCCTATTTTGTAGAAGTTGGAAGTGTAAAGTATGTGATGGATTCTTACACATTACAGTTTGAAGTTGTAGGAGTCAGATTTAACTCTTGTGTTATTATGTTTGGTGAATTTTCATTATGATTACTCTTTTTCACTAGAACTGGGATTGATGTGTTTGAATCCTTTTATAGATTTTTATAATTCATAGCCTCGATTCATGGCGTCTGCCATTTTGGGCAGAGTTAGTTGCCCAAAATAGAGAGGTTTTGCCTTGTGAAGAGGTTATGGATAACTCTGTAGTCTATATACCAGCATAGAGAGAATAGCTAACTCTGTAGTTGTGCTCTTGCGTGCTTGGACTTAGGTCGAAGTTCATCACTTTTTACCATCCTGTGACAACATTGCACCCACTCGATAGGACTTGTCACGGAATGAAAGCGACTTGCTGACCTAAGGATGGAAAAAAACCTTCTAATGCCCAATGAACAAGGATTCACTATACACAGTTATAACTCTTTTCCTTTCCTACTCCAACCTAAGAAAGCAATAGAAATGGATTAATAAACAAATTAAGTTATCATTCACATTTTTACGTATAATGTAGACATAGATTACTTGATTTTATTTGATCAGATTTTGTTCATTACTCTACAATATCAGAATGGAGGTAATCGTTTTATCTTTTGATGCTTATTTATGCATTTTGTTATTAAGGTAAGTATGTTTCTTCTTCACTCGACACCAAACTCTTGTTGTTAGCTCATACATAATTGAACATGTGTACAAGTTTCTGAATACTTGTACCTTCAACATGTTTATGAAATATGGCATTGCCTTCGATGATTCCACCTTCGTGGAGTAGGTGGATAATTTTTTCACAAGTGTAATCAATAACTAGACATGCTTATATTTTCTGATGAATACATCTAATGGTTATAAAAGATAACAGTGTAATTGAAAAGGATACTTGATGTTAAGTTACCCCAATCTTGTGTTAGTTGGAGTTTATGATAGTTTTGACACATTATAGGTGGAAGTGATAGGAGTCAGATTTAACTTTTTGTTATTATGTTTGGTCAATTTTTGTCTAAACTTTTATGGTACTCTTTTTCACCAGAATCGGGATTGATGTGTTTGAATCCTTGTATAGATGTTAAAATTGATTGTGGTATTTCTGGAAGAGCATTTGCTAAAATCCGTTGATTGATAGCTAGGAGAGTTCATGGTCTCTACTATTCTGGTCAGAGCTCCTTCAAATACAAGCTTTTGTAACTCATAATTGGAATGACACGTGAAGAGGTTTTGGATAACTCTGTAGTCTCTTTACCAGCACAGAGAGAAAAAGTAACTTGTCTTGTGGCATTCATGATGTTTCTCTGCATTTGTGGCATGTGAATTATTTCTGACCAACACATTGCTGCCTGACTTTTTAAATTTGTTCCATACATTAAAACTCTATTGTTGCTCTCCATTCTTTAGCTTTGTGGTGCGAATGTTACACATCCAACCAAAATATGACCTTGTAAGAATCCTAGGTTGTTAGATTGTAAGATGATGACTGCTAGGTTGTTACAAGAAGACTATGTTTTCTTCCTATTCCCCCCATACATTGTAAAACTATTAAAAATATTACTCTCTTCTATCTTTGTACATTATGTTTTTCCAATTTTTTCGTTTTGTTAGATGCTTTATTAATTAAAATTGCATGTAAACTTAGAAATATTATTTTATAGAATGAATCTGTTTGTGTAGTAGACACTGTGCTCTTGCGTGCTTGGACTCAGGTCGAAGTTCGTCGCTTTTTACCATCATTTGACAACAACATTGCAATCACTCAATAGAACTTGGCAGGGAATGAAAACACTTGCTGAACTAAGGATGAAAAAATATCTTCGAGTGACAATCAACAAGGATTTACTTTACACGGTTAGAACATCCCGTTATAACTACTTCTCTTTCCTACTCCAACTTAAGTAAGAACTGGAAATGGATTTGTAAACAAATTGAGGGGTACTTCTAAATTCTAATACAGGAAGATTGATAATTTTTTTATTCTTGATTTTATAATATTTATTCTTTAATATGTTTTGTTATTTATTAAAGTCTTAGCTTTAATATTTTCCGTTTGTGAGCCATGCACATCTTTATGGTCAAATGTCATTATATATAGACAAATAAGATAATTTTTGTTTATTCAGAAAATATTTATTATTGTCCGCCCGTTTAATAAGTTTAATTGACTAAAAACTAGAACTACTAAATAACAGTCTTTTTTGTTAAAACTAATTAAATTGTATTTAGGTCTATCCTTTTATAATTAATTCTCATTATTTAATAAAAATAATCCTTAAGGGTATAAATGTATTCTCACACTTTTATCTATGTAGTTTTAAAGGAATTTAGGATTATCAGATTGTTTCTTTTTTATTAAAACTTTGTCTGTCAACAATTGTTATTTGTTAAAAAGAGTATTAAGTTATCATTAACAGTTTTATGTATAATATAGACATAAATTACTTGATTTTATTTGATCAAAATATTGTTCATTATTCAGAATGGAGGTAATCCTTTTATCTTTTGATTTTGTTATTAAGGTTCGTTTGTTTCTTCTTTGCTTTACACAAATCTTGTTTGCAGTTTCTGATTTATTGCCTTTGCTTTCTGGTGTTAGCTGATACATAATTGAACATATGTACAAGTTTGTGAATATTTGGGCCTTCAACATGTTTGTAAAACGTGGTATTTCCTTTGATGATTTTGCTTGTTTGCAGTTTCTGATTTTTACAATTGCGATTGATTGTGCTTGGATGATTGTATAGATGTTAAAATTTGTTATGCTGTTTCTGAGAGTCCATATGCTAAAATCTTTTAATTGAGGGCCTCGAGTGTTCACGGCCAATCCAAAATGTTGAGGTGTGGTTAATTTTAGCTTCCAAAATATGCTGCACAAAGAGCAATTGTATGAGATTACATATATGTTGAAATTGCTATGGTCCTCTTTATCATTGGAATTGGGATTGATGATGTTAAAATTGATTGCTATTTTCTAAGAGTCCATATGCATTGCCTCTACCATAGTTAGCTCCTGAAAAATCAGCTGTTGTAATTCGTATTTGGAATGGTACGTGGAGAAGTTTTGAAGGACTTTATAGTCTTTTTTCCCAGCATAAAGATAAAAGGTAACTTGCCTTTTGGCATCCATGGTCTTCCTTTGCACTGTGGCATGTGAATTATGTCTATTTATCGTTACTTTCTGCCCGATTTTTGAATTGTTCAAGTGTTGAAACTGTCCTTGCTCTCCATTCTTAGCTTTAGGTAGTTCCAAAAATAGTCGTAGTGTATGGTGAATTTGCCAAGTGAAAGAGTCCAAAAAGATGCGTGTCAAGCATCATTCATCATCCAGTAAAGACAACTTCTACTTGGCAACTGAAAATAACCGATACTTTGAATTGCCAAGTGAATAGTGACAAATTGTGTCATCTCATTAGGAATGCTTCTGCACAAAAGATAATAAATATTAGGAATGCTTCTGCACAAAAGATCATAAATATGGACATTTTTTTCCGTCTGTTATTCATATTACTATTATATGTGGATTGATCTGATAATGAAATCACATAGCTCTTCTCTATTGCTTGCAGGAGTTTGATTGATTGTTGTGAATGAATTTTGTTCCTACTCACAAGGAATTCTAATTATATATTCCTTGTGTTTCCTCTTGTTATTTTTTATCTTTTTTTTTTTATAAATAAGTTGTTTATTGATATACTAATGTCAAATTTAAATAGACCTTAGTACAAAATTATATTTCAATAGTAACTATTATATTTAGATTTAAATTTTAGTTATTGAATATTGTCTATTATTTTTGAACTACTAATTTCAGTTATTTTATTTGTATATCTTGTTATTTTACGTACATGATCATGAAAGATAAATAAAAATATATTTTATATACTTTCATCTTAGGGGATTTTGTTATTTTTTAGTACTATATACAAATTATTGTCTTCAAAGTGTCTCTCACTTTTTTATTTAAAAATTTTGTTATATTGTTAAGTTGTTAACTTTATATTTTTTTGTATTTCTATCCTTAGCAATAATAATATCCTAGGGTTATTATAGTCAAGTTACAAAAAGAAAATGAAAGTAAATTTTTACATGGACTCTTACAAGGATTCATATACTTATAGTGTTAGGATGTGTCACACGTGCAACAAACATATTTCTGGATGTGAATATATCATTACCAAATAAATTTGTTGGATTTGTACGTGGTTTTCTTGCAATTTTTTTTTAATGTTTGGACCTCATCTTTGTATTGTATATTTATGTTTTCACTAAATTTTTAGGGACTTTTGGTCTTCATGTTCGGACCTCATCAATTTTGATCAAGGAGAGAACACGTTATAAAAAGATTTTGTGGATGAAATTTGATTATAGTGCCTAACTTATTAAATCAAAATCAAAATTATCTCTTTATCTTTTATGCGCAGACAAGATTAATCGAAATGTCAAATAACAAAAGGATTTCTAACACTTATTTATTCTTGTTATTCTTAACTTAGCTAAATTTAGTCTTGAAAGAAAAATATATTTCTTTTGCGTATTTCTTTATCTCATTTCTATTTAATGTTATCTGCATAATTTTAATTTTTATTATTAATTAAATACAAGATGTATTGGATCATTTGCACTTCGCCCCCAACCTTTTTACTAAGGAATAATTTAAATTAGGCCCACTAAATCACTTTACTAAATAGTCGTCTTTTCAATTTAACACTATTGAAATTATGTTTAGGTAGTACTGTCCTTAAGTGTATAAATCTCACACTTTTATCTATACAGTTTAGAGGAATTTAGGATTATCAGATAGTTTGTTTTCTATTAAAACTTTGTCTCTCGACAGATTTTTATTTATCATTAAAAAGAGTATTAAGTTATTATTCACAGTTTTTATGTATAATATAAACAATACTTGATTTTATTTGATCAAAATACTATTCATTACTCGGTGTTGGATCTAATATCAGAATGGAGGTCATCCTTTTATCTTTTGATGGCTCATTTATGGATTTTGTTATTAAGGTCAATATGTTTCTTCTTCTCTCTACACAAATTCTTGTTTGCAGTTTCTGATTTCTTGCCTTTTTTTTCGGGTGTTAGTTGATACATAATTGAACATATGTACAAGTTTGTGAATATTTGGGCCTTCAACATGTTTGTAAAACGTGGTACTTCCTTTGATGATTTTGCTTGTTTGCAGTTTCTGATTTTTACAATTGTGATTGATTGTGCTTGGATGATTGTATAGATGTTAAAATTTGTTATGCTGTTTCTGAGAGTCCATATGCTAAAATCTTTTGATTGAGGGCCTCGAGTGTTCACGGCTAATTCAAAATGTTGAGGTGTGGTTAATTTTAGCTTCCAAAATATGCTGCACAAAGAGCAATTGTATGAGATTACATATATGTTGAAATTGCTATGGTCCTCTTTATCATTGGAATTGGGATTGATGATGTTAAAATTGATTGCTATTTTCTAAGAGTCCATATGCATTGCCTCTACCATAGTTAGCTCCTGAAAAATCAGCTGTTGTAATTTGTATTTGGAATGGTACGTGGAGAAGTTTTGAAGGACTTTATAGTCTTTTTTCCCAGCATAAAGATAAAAGGTAACTTGCCTTTTGGCATCCATGGTCTTCCTTTGCACTGTGGCATGTGAATTATGTCTATTTATCACGTTACTTTCTGCCCGATTTTTGAATTGTTCCAAGTGTTGAAACTGTCCTTGCTCTCCATTCTTAGCTTTAGGTAGTTCCAAAAATAGTCGTAGAGTGTATGGTGATGAATTTTCCAAGTGAAAGAGTCCAAAAAGATGCGTGTCAAGCATCATTCATCATCCAGTAAAGACAACTTCTACTTGGCAACTGAAAATAACCGATACTTTTGAATTGCCAAGTGAATAGTGACAAATTGTGTCATCTCATTAGGAATGCTTCTGCACAAAAGATAATAAATATTAGGAATGCTTCTGCACAAAAGATCATAAATATGGACATTTTTTTCCGTCTGTTATTCATATTACTATTATATGTGGATTGATCTGATAAATGAAATCACATAGCTCTTCTCTATTGCATGCAAGAGTTTGATTGATTATTGTGAATGAATTTTGTTCCTACTCACAAGGAATTCTAATTATATATTCCTTGTGTTTCCTCTTGTTATTTTTTATCTTTTTTTTTTTTTTATAAATAAGTTGTTTATTGATATACTAATGTCAAATTTAAATAGACCCTTAGTACAAAATTATATTTCAATAGTAACTATTATATTTAGATTTAAATTTTAGTTATTGAATATTGTCTATTATTTTTGAACTACTAATTTCAGTTATTTTATTTGTATATCTTGTTATTTTACGTACATGATCATGAAAGATAAATAAAAAATAATATTTATATACTTTCATCTTAGGGGATTTTGTTATTTTTAGTACTATATACAAATTATTGTCTTCAAAGTGTCTCTCACTTTTTTATTTAAAAATTTTGTTATATTGTTAAGTTGTTAACTTTATATTTTTTTGTATTTCTATCCTTAGCAATAATAATATCCTAGGGTTATTATAGTCAAGTTACAAAAAGAAAATGAAAGTAAATTTTTACATGGACTCTTACAAGGATTCATATACTTATAGTGTTAGGATGTGTCACACGTGCAACAAAACATATTTCTGGATGTGAATATATCATTACCAAATAACAAATTTGTTGGATTTGTACGTGGTTTTCTTGCAATTTTTTTTTTAATGTTTGGACCTCATCTTTGTATTGTATATTTATGTTTTCACTAAATTTTTAGGGACTTTTGGTCTTCATGTTCGGACCTCATCAATTTTGATCAATTAACGGAGAGACACGTTATAAAAAGATTTTGTGGATGAAATTTGATTATAGTGCCTAACTTATTAAATCAAAATCAAAATTATCTCTTTATCTTTTATGCGCAGACAAGATTAATCGAAATGTCAAATAACAAAAGGATTTCTAACACTTATTTATTCTTGTTATTCTTAACTTAGCTTTTGTAAATTTAGTCTTGAAAGAAAAATATATTTCTTTTGCGTATTTCTTTATCTCATTTCTATTTAATGTTATCTGCATAATTTTAATTTTTATTATTAATTAAATACAAGAGATGTATTGGATCATTTGCACTTCGCCCCCAACCTTTTTACTAAGGAATAATTTAAATTAGGCCCACTAAATCACTTTACTAAATAGTCGTCTTTTCAATTTAACACTATTGAAATTATGTTTAGGTAGTACTGTCCTTAAGTGTATAAATCTCTCACACTTTTATCTATACAGTTTAGAGGAATTTAGGATTATCAGATAGTTTGTTTCTATTAAAACTTTGTCTCTCGACAGATTTTTATTTATCATTAAAAAGAGTATTAAGTTATTATTCACAGTTTTTATGTATAATATAAACAATACTTGATTTTATTTGATCAAAATACTATTCATTACTCGGTGTTGGATCTAATATCAGAATGGAGGTCATCCTTTTATCTTTTGGTGGCTCATTTATGGATTTTGTTATTAAGGTCAGTATGTTTCTTCTTCTCTCTACACATAATTCTTGTTTGCAGTTTCTGATTTCTTGCCTTTGCTTTTCGGGTGTTAGTTGATACATAATTGAACATGTGGACAAGTTTGGCTCAGCATGTTTATGAAATACGGCTTCCTGGAGTAGGTGGACAATATACTTTTTACAAATGCAATCAATAACTACACATGCTTATATATTCTTGTGAATGCATAAGATGATTATAAATGATGACAAAGTTACTGATGTTAAATTTCCCCAATTTTGTGGAAGTTGGAAGTGTAAGGTATGTGATAGATTTTGACACATTACAGTTTGAAGTTATAGGAGTCAGATTTAACTTTTGTGTTATTGTGTTTGGTGAATTTTCGTTATGATTACTTTTTCACCAGAACTCAGATTGATGTGTTTGAATCCTTTTCTAGATTTTATAATTGATTGTGGTATTTATGAGAGGCCATATGCTAAAATCAGTGGCCTGGAGAATTCATGGCCTCTACCATTTTAGGCAGAGTTAGTTGCCCAAAATAGAGAGGTTTTGCTTTGTGTTTTTGGATAACTATGTAGTCTATTTACCTGCATAGAGAGAATAGGTAACTTGCCTTGTGGCATTCATGATCTTTTTCTATATTATGGCATGTGAATTGTTTCGGTACACCACCTTGCTGCCTGACTTTTTGAATTGTTCCAAGTGTTGAAATTCTATTGTCCATTCTTTAGCTTTGTGGTGCGTAAGTTACTCATTCAACCAAATTATAACCTTGTAAGAATCCTAGGTTGTTCCAAAAAGAGGTCTAGATAGTAAGATGATGATTGCTAGGTTATTACAAAAGACTATGTTTTCCTCCTTTTCTCCCCGACATTGTATAACTCTTAAAATATTACTCTTTTCTATCTTTTTACATTGTGATTTTCCAATATTTCGTTCTCTTGGATGCATTATTAATTAAAATTACATGTAAACTTAGCAATCTTATATACAATGATTCTGCACGAAGTGTGGTAGACACTGTTCTCTTGTGTGCTTGGACTCAGGTCGAAGTTCATTGCTTTTTACCGTCCTCTGACAACATTGGAACCAGTCGATAGGACTTGGCAGGGAATGAAAATGACTTGCTGACCTAAGGATGGAAAAAAAACCTTCCAGTGCCAATCAACAAGGATTCACTTTATACAGTGAGAATTCTTTTCTTTTCCTACTCCAGCTTTAAGAAAGCAAACAAAACAATTTTGGGACTAAAATTGATGAGGGCCCAACATGGGGACCAAAAGTTCCTTATTAAATCAAATTTTAATATTCTCCCTTGCATACAAGATTAATCAAAATATCAAACAATAAGAGATTTCTATACTTATTTACTTTTGTTAATCTTAATTTATTCTTTTATATATGTAATCTTAATATATATCTTTTGCGTATTTGTTTAGAAATTTATTATATATATCTTTAACGAAAAAATTATTTCTATTTAATATTATCTGCATAATTTAAAATTTTGTTATTAATTAAATGCACGAGACATACGGGATCATTGCTTTGCCCACAACCTTTTTTTATAAAGGAATAATTTCAATTTGGCCCACTAAAACTTTTGTTCCCATGTTTGGACCTCATCAATGTATTATACATTTATGTTTTTACAAATTGGATAATTTTTGTTTTTGTTTGATAAGTTAGGGTCTTCATGCTCGGACCTCATCAATTTTGATCAATTAACGGAGAGAACACATTAAAAAAATAATTGGGACTAAAAATTGATGATGGCCGATCATGGGGGCCAAAAGTGCCTAACTTATTAAATTGAAATTAAAATTATCTCTTTATCTTTTATGTGCATACATCAGATTAACCGAAATGTTAAATAAGAAGAGGATTTATAATACTTTTTTATTTTTATCCTAACTTATTCTTTTATAAATTTAGTCTTAAAACAAAAATATACTTCTTTTGCGTATTTACTTATCGTCTTTAACTCATTTATATGTTATGTGCGTACCTTGAATTTTATTATTAATTAAATACAAAAGATGCATGGATCATTTGCAGTTCACCCACAACCTTAAGAAAGAAACATAAATGGATTAATAAAGGGGTACTTCTAATACAGGAAGATTGATAATTTTTTATTGGTGATTTTATAATATTTATTCTTTAATGCGTGTTGTTATTTATTAAAGTTTTAGCTATGGTATTTTACATTTGTGCTTCATGCACAACTTTATAGTGAAATGTCATCATATGTATACTAATAAGATTATCATTTTATTCTTATTATCTTTTTATTGTCCTAAGAAAAAAGATTATCTGTTTATTAAAAAAATAGTATTATTCGTCTCTTTAATAAGTTACTATAAAAATTAGAACTACTAAATTGTCATTTTTTCAGTTAGAAACTACTAAAATTATGTTTAGGTAGTACTATCCTTTTATAACTAATTCTCATGTATTAATAAAGTACTATCCATCCTTTTATAACTAATTCTCATGCATTAATAAAAATAGTCCTGAAGGGTATAAATGTTTCTCACACTTTTATCTATGTAGTTTAAAGGAATTTAGGATTCTCGGACAGCTTCTTTTTCTATTAAAACTTTGTCATTTGACAAATTTTTATTTTATTATAAAAAAGAGTATTAATTTATTTATTCACAATTTTTATGTATAATATAGACAAAGATTACTTGATTTTATTTAATTAAAATACTACTCATTACGTAGTTTTTATCTTTTGATGGCTCCTTTATGCATCTTTGTTATTAAGGTCAGTATGTTTCTTTTTCACTCTACATAGAACTTTTGTTTGTTTGCAGTTTCTGAATTTTTGCCTTTTTTGTGTGTTATCTGGTACATAATTGAACATGTGTACAAATTTACCTTCAGCATGTTTATGAAATATGCATTGCCTTTGATTATTATGCTTCCTGGAGTAGGTGGATAATATATTTTTCCACAAATGCGATCAATAACTAGACATGCTTATATTCTTATGAATACATAGTAACTTAGAAAGGTTGTTGAGAAAGGTAAGGTTACTGATGTTAAGAGATAGCATGTCTATTAAGTAATGTTGTCTATCGTCATCTTCTGCCTCTTTATTTTTCTTCCTAATAATTATTTCACTAATGGGATCAAAAGCGAAGACTTAGGTATCAAATACTACTTTACTCTTAATCTGAGAGTTAGGTTATCAACATCTTTTTAATCCAAAACATTGATGTGGCGTTAATTTTAGCTTGTAATACGCTGAACATAGAGAAATTATATCACATTACATGCATGTTGAGATGTTATGGTCCTCTTTATCATTAGAACTGGATTGATGTGGTTGGATGATTGTATAGATGATAAAATTGATTGTGCTATTTCTGATAATCCATATGCAGTATGCTATAATCTTTTAATTGAGGGCTTGGAGTGTTCATGGCCTATCCAAAACATTGAGGTGGTGTTGATTTTAGCTTCTTAAATATGCTACACAAAGAACAATTGTATCAGATTATATGCATGTTGAAATTGTTCTGGTCCTCTTTATCATTACAATTGGGATTGATTGTGCTTGCATGATTGTACAGATGTTAAAATTCATTATGCTATTTCTGAGAGTCCATATGCTAAAATCTTTTAATTGAGGGCCTCAAGTGTTCACGACTTATCTAAAATGTTGAGGTGGTGTTAATTTTAGCTTAACGTTGAGGTGGTGTTAATTTTAGCTTCTAAAATATGCTGCACAAAGAGCAATTGTATGAGATTACATGCATGTTGAAATTGTTATGGTCCTCTTTATCATTGGAATTGGGATTGATGATGTTGAAATTGATTGCTATTTATGGGAGTCCATATGCATTGCCTCTACCATGGTTAGCTCCTGAAAAATTGGCTTCTGTAATTCGTATTTAGAATGGCATGTGGAGAAGTTTTGAAGAATTTTATAGTCTTTTCTGTCAGCATAAAGATAAAAGGTAACTTGCTTATTGACATCCATGGTCATCTTATGCAATGTGGCATGTGAATTATGTCTGTTTATCACCTTACTTGCTGAAGAATTTTATAGTCTTTTCTGCCAGCATAAAGATAAAAGGTGACTTGCCTATTGGCATTCGTATTTAGAATGGCATGTGGAGAAGTTTTGAAAATTTTATAGTCTTTTCTTCCAGTATAAAGATAAAAGGTAACTCTGCTTATTGGCATCCATGGTCATCTTATGCAATGTGGCATGTGAATTATGTCTATTTATCACCTTACTTGCTGAAGAATTTTATAGTCTTTTCTGCCAGCATAAAGATAAAAGGTAACTTGCCTATTGGCATCCATGGTCATCTTATGCAATGTGGCATGTGAATTATGTCTATTTATCACCTTACTTGCTATCCGATTTTTTGAATTGTTTCAAGTGTTGAAACTCTATCCTTGCTCTCCATTCTTAGCTTTTGGTTATTTGCTTACATATTCAACCGAATATGACCTTATAAGAATCATAAGTAGTTTCAAAAACAGTTGTAGAGTGTAAGATGATGAATCTGCCAAGTGAAAGAGTCCAAAAAGATAAGTGTCAAGCATCATATCATTCAGTAAAGACAACTTCTACTTGGCAACATAAAATAATCGATACTTTTGAAATGCCAAGTGAATAATGACAAGTCGTGTCATCTCATTAGGAATGCTTCTGCACAAAAGATCATAATTATGAAAATTGTTTTTTCTGCCTAAGGGTTTCGAACCCAAGCAGTTGAGGAAAAATTTTGCCACTTTTACCACAAAATCAAATCCACCACTTGATTATTTTCTTAAGGAAATAATATTAAACACTTATAAAATTTAGCTATTAAGAAGATCTAAACACAAAACCTTGTGTGAATAATTTAATATCTTTACAACTCCACCAAATACACCATTTAGTTATTTTAACAAACAAAATATTACATATACGTAATTGTAAATTAAAAACATCTCAAAATCATATCGAAAATCTCAAAATCAACAACATAAATACTAATAAAAATTTAAATAAAAACAAACAACACGCTGACCGACGCGACGATGGCTCCATACCGGATAAAGCTAAGGAGCGGAAGAGAAAAGGGACTGAAAAAAGTCCCGTTCTGGTTTGGAACCAGCGATTCTCTCTCCAAACCTTATCCGGGAGGTGATTCAGAGCCGAGAGAAGCCCTCGTGTTTGACGCTTCGAGGAAACCAATGCGGTAAGTGGTCCGGAGTCTCCTTTAGTCCTTAAACAGGAGCTAAAGTAGCTCCTTCCCTCTTACCTGTTGATCGCTCTCTGTCGCGCTATTACCCTCGGAATGTCCTCTTCGAGTCCTTCCTCCGTATAGATATCGCTCTATCGAGCTCTTGCCTCTCTAGATGTCGATAAACCATCAATACAGTCCTTTCAGGAGCTGATTGTTGATAGATCTCCTCTAGAGAGTATGATCGTTCGCTCCCTCTGGTCTCTCACTTGTGATCTCTAGTTCCTCATGGAAGCTAGCTTGTTGAATAGAGCAGTAGACCCTTACTCCATTCCTTCCTTACAGTCTTGAATGGTCGGGTCGTTAACTCATTAATCAACTAACTCTCTAACTCCCTAGGCTCTATAGTTTGCTATTAATGTATTCTATAAGCTCTCCCCACCCACTCATTCCTGCCTTCCAACTAGGAAGTCAGTCATTGCCGAGCAGCTTCCCCTTCGCTCTCCCTGGGCATCCGCTCCTTGGTCGAGCTCTCGGGGTATTCTCAAACGGCGAAGCCTTAGTTCCCCAGTCCGGTCCCCCCTTTTTGTTATCTATCGAATTTGCATATATAGTGGTAGAACCGATATAAGGCGTCGGATACTCAACTGTGAATGGTTACGCAGCTGGTTTCCCTACTAACAAAAACAGGCGCAGAATCAAGGGGCACGAAGAGCGCAAAAGGGTATACAATGCGGAATACCCTGAATCCTTATATCGACAAGACGGCTACCACTGTCCATAGTATCGGGGGAGGAGTATAAAACCGGCGACTCCGAGAAAGGACGTCCTTATCCCGATTAAAGCCGAAGGAAATATCGGTTCAAAGGGCGAGCACAAGGACACGCTGACCGACGCGACGATGGCTCCATACCGTATAAAGCTAAGGAGCGGAAGAGAAAAGGGACTGAAAAAAGTCCCGTTCTGGTTTGGAACCAGCGATTCTCTCTCCAAACCTTATCCGGGAGGTGATTCAGAGCCGAGAGAAGCCCTCGTGTTTGACGCTTCGAGGAAACCAATGCGGTAAGTGGTCCGGAGTCTCTTTAGTCCTTAAACAGGAGCTAAAGTAGCTCCTTCCCTCTTACCTGTTGATCGCTCTCTGTCGCGCTATTACCCTTCAGAAGTGCCTTCTTTCGGATAGATATCGCTCTGTCGAGCTCCCCCCTTTCTAGATGTCGATAAACCATCAACTGTGTCCTTGTCAGGATCTTGTTGTTGATATATCTCCTCTAGAAAGTCATCGTTCATTTCCCTTTGGTCATTGTTAGATGCTTGTATTATTTTAGTTGTTTTTATTTAATTTTTATTAATAGGATAGTAAGGATGGTAATGATTTATGTTGTTGATTTTTAAATGTATTTAACATGTTTTTATTTTACATTTATGTATATGTAACATTTTGTTTATCAAAAATAATTAAGTGGTGCATTTGGTGGAGTGGTAAGAGTATTGAATTGTTTATATGAGGTTTAGTGTTCAAGTCTTCTTAGTAGCTAAATAGTTTTTATGTTATAAGTGTAAGTATTATTTCTTTAAGAAAATAATTAAGTGGTGGATCAAAAGGGACCAAAAGTGGATAAGTGACATAGCTGAGGGACCAAAAATGATGTTTACCCATTATTTATTTATTATTAATTAAATGCAAGAGACATAGGATTATTTGTTTTGCCCCCAACTTTTTTTTATAGAGGAATAATTTTAATTAATATGTCAATGAGATCCAAACATGGGAACAAAGTGATATGATGAGTCAAATTAAAATTATTCTTTTATAAAAAAAATTGGGGGCAAAGTGAAAATGATCTCATACGTCACAGGCATTTATAAAAGATATAAATACACAAAAAAAATACATTTTTCTTAAAGACTAAAGTTATAAAAAGATGAGTTAATCTATAAAAATATAAATAGAAAATTAATTAATAAATACGCAAAGGAAATATATTTTTCTTAAGACCAAATTTACAAAAAAATAAACATAAAAAATCTTATTACTTGGTATTTTGGCTAATCTTGTATGCTCATAAAAGATATAAAGATAATTTTAGTCTTGATTTAATAAATTAGGCACTTTTCGTCCCTATGTTCGACCGTCATCAATTTTAATCCCCAATATTTTTTGTAAATGAGTTCTCTTCGTTAATTGGTCAAAATTGATGAAACATGAGTGCCACCGAAAATCAAACCGATGAAAGTACGGGTCACTAATCCGATCAATTGGATCGGAGTGAAAAAAACTGGTAGACCCCCAATTATATATATATATATATATATATATATATATATATATGCATAAATTTATATGTAATATATTAGGGGGAATTGCACTTATAGTCCCATAGGATTAAGGGGGTCTCACTTTTGGTCCTCTGCTTTTCGGGCTAATAGATTTTGTCCTCTAATTTATGCCAAATTTGCAATTTTGGTCCCCTCTTCTCATTTTGAAAAAACTTTGTGAAACTCTTAATAGATATATAAGGCTGGAAAACCTTACGATCTGTTCAGTTACTAAGTTCATCCTGAAAAGGAATTCTTAGATCTGAGATCGAAGAGGATACAACGCCAACGTATCTAAAATGAGTATCACTTTTGCTGCTTTTTTACTGCTCGGCTAGAATGGTATCAGAGCCTAGGTTTATTGAGGAAATATATGGTTAATATTATATTTAGATATTTTTCCACTAACGGAGGAGACCTTCCAAGAGAAAATGGAACCGAACGAAAGTTCGAGTTACAATGACAACAGGGAATATTTCCAGATTCTGGAAAAACAGAGAAAGGATGTCCTTCGGGAAATTCTTTGGAAATGCGACCATGGTCCATACAAAGGCCCATGTAAGATGAAAGCATCCCCTCGGACACCCGAGGAACCACATAACAGGGATCAAACAGAGGTGAACCCGAATTTGATCCCAGAAGACCCAGAGAACTTCGAGTCCAACTTGAAGTGCCAGGACAGGTGGTGCGGCGATTGCAGGCCACTGAAAATCATGGACCAATTCCAGCCCGAAGGAATGGAAAAGGTCAATTCCTACACCAATATCTCTCTAAAAACTATGATTAGAGGTGTTAATTGGAAAGAAATCGAGGTCGATACCTCGAAAATCTCTCAAGATCTGAGGGAAATCCAGAAGACGGTTCAAGACTATGGACATAGGTTATCCAACGTACCTATGAAAGTAGACTCCTTGTGCCACAAGGTGGACGAGATTCTTAAGATCCTCCCAGGTCTACACAAGAATCTTACAGATCTGAAGTCCGAAGTTGCAGATCTGAAAGAAACCAAAGAGACAAACCTGAATCATCCATATCCAGACAAGAACGAATCAGGGATGCCCTTGGGACAGTACCTCTTCTACATCAGAAGGGAAAGGCAAAGGAGATCCCGAAGCCAAAGACTCGGGATGAACAGATCCAGGAGATCCTTAACTCCATAAAATAATGGAGGTAACCAGAGCGGATCTGTCAGATCTACAGGAATTGGCTGAATCGTTTTCCGAGCTAGGGATTGTGGATTTAGTCAATATTCAAACCAATGAAGTTACTCCAGCACTACCACCGCCGGAGGGGAGCACATGTTTAAACGAAGCTCCACAAGATCACTCGATGAGGGAAAGTGCAGATTTCCACACAAACGCAACACCAACGTTTGTAGGAACCAGACTCCGAGAGAAGCCAGGGAGAAATCCTAGGAGAGCACCTGAAAATACACCTTGGGCAAGAATGATGCTTCAGCCCTTACATCCATACGGTGCTGTATTAAATCTGGATGTTATCGACTTCCGAAACATGGAGAAGTTGATAGATGAATGGGTAGCAGCCATAAAGATTGCGGCAACTACCTTAGAACTCGACAAAGAAAACTTCATCAAATTAGTGGAGTTAAGCTTAGAGGGTTCTGTGAAGATAGGATGGGACAATACCCCAGCCGATACTAAAGCCAGTATCCTTGCCGGAGATTCCAAAAGTGCGATAGCAGATCGGCTAGGAAGGCTTATCAAGATTCACTTTATCGGAGATGGATACTTCGAGGGAAGTAGAACAGAAAAGGCTAGAGAATATGCACAAGCTCTTTTCAGCCTTGAACTAAGGAGTATTTGCGCAGTAGATGAATATATCTATTGGTTTCGTAAATATTTCTTTCAGAGTGGAGTAGCAGTGGATGTTGCAGCTCCAATGTTCTTTGCTAAAATTTGTAGTCCATGGAGGGAAATGTTGATACAATCATACAAAGTACCAGAGGGACAAATGGATTCAGTAGCAAGGAGAATGTCTTTCCTCAAAGACAAGTTGAAGGATTGGTGTTATCAGGCATCCATCAGAAAAACATGAAAAAGACTGAGAGGTACGATCAAACGAACCCCTCTCTGTTGTGATAATAATGATTTTCCTACTGTTATAGGAGAATCAGGAGAGCCGAGGAAAAGGAGGAAACACAAGAGTGATCTATACTCCAGGAATTCCAGAAGAACTCCTTTCAGGCGAAGATCATGGTGGTCCAAAACCAAAGCCAGAACATATAAATCTGGGTAAAGGAGCGGACCAACAAGGGTTTCATCCCAAGGATCTAGACGAACAGATGCAAGAACCACAGGAAGAACCCCTACCAAAAGAACTTTCAGACGGGCCCATACCCGGACTAATGAAAGTTTCAAGGATTGCAACTGCTGGACATGTGGAGCAAGAGGACATATCACTCCAGACTGCCCGCAGAAACGTGGTGAAATCAGAAAATTCGAAGTCACGGATGACATATTAGACGCGGTCTACTATGGTGAATTGGTACCAATATACCAATTTGAGGATCTTCCTTCGGACGAAAGTGTCTATGAAGAGGAGATAGTGACTGAGTCGGATGAATCTTCAACCGAGTCAGAATAATTACAATGAGGAGGATAGGCTTCAGACCTCTGAAAGCCTGTGAGGGTTCTTTTCCAGGATGACGGTGTCAAACAAAACCATGGAAAGAATCATGCGACAAGATTCCAACCTCAGTCCATATGATGGATTCAGAATTGGAGGAATTGGTAAAGTCCTCAACCAGATAGGACTGAACCAAAGAAAGCATCACATAATCTACAAAGTAAGTTCAGGTGAGTTTGCTATTCCCATGGAATTTACGGGTAATGTGATGGAGATGCAGCTTATTCCTAAAGAAGAGATTCTAGAGGAACTAAGTAGGCTTAGAGAAGAGATTGCTGTTACTATGAATGGATCCACATAGGAACTATTGAATTAGTAATAACAGCAACTTTTAAGGAAGGAATTGATTCAGAAATACATTTATCAATAATGGACAGAAGAATCAATAACTTAAGAGATGGTTGTCTTGGGACAATGATAGGTAATTTGTATGCAGGAAAATTAATGTTTGATATTCATCCTAGGATTGCATACAACCTAGCTGACCAAGATTTCAGTAGAGTCTTAACCCTTCATCAGGATTTTAAAAGAAAAGATCTAATGAAAGAAGGTAATAGACCATATTCTATAACTTATAGAATTGCTTATGCCCTTTCCAATACACATCATTCTGATTTATTCCTTAGGAAAGAGTATATCGAAATTCCCAGAATTTTCAAGGAATTTGCTAAGGTAATGGCACCAGATCCAATTAGGATACCTAGATAGGTGGTGTCGATATCGTTATAAAAGATCACCCAGTCTTAGACGAACAATGAGTTCTAGGATTGAGTTTGGTAGCAGGATGTCCTTTTCGGAAGATAGGATAACAGGCTACAAAGGAAAAAGAGAAAGACTTAGCAAGAGTCTTGACTCCTCAAGAGATTAGGGTAGATAACGTAAAACTTAAATGCCCTGAAGGATGGAAAGAGATACAAGTTATATTTGACATCACTAAGAATGAAAACTTTTTTTCCTTGTGATGACTTATATCATTTGCAGCAACCTGTTGTTGGTAGATATGAAGGCATGTTAAAATAGCAGGCCATGAATTTCTAGTTGCAGGTGTTGCAGGAAGAGAAAATGGGGTATGACTTTGGGTAAGTTTCCTCGAGGATCATAAACACATGGGAAGAAAAAGGTAATGGTATGGAGTTCAGTCTTTGATGGTGTGACCATAAGGATTGAATGACAAGCCCCTTTCTATATACATAATCCGTTGGTATGTTATATGATCAATATAAGACAGAATATTTTGCAGAGCTTATATTGACTCGGGATCAGGAATTTGCACAGCAAAAGCCTGGAGTTTTCCCTACGAAGCAGGGAAACCTTACCTGTCATTGCAGGAAGGGATTTTCACAAAAATCCTAATACCTCAATACAGGAATTCGAGAGCAAAATCATGAGCCGGTCACTGGACCAGAATTTGGAACGCCGCTATCTCTGCTTCTCAGGGTAAAACCCATCCAATTTATTATGACTACGTGCTGATTCTTGCTCGATCCAGTAAAACCAACGGGCGTGGTAAAATAATATTTAATTAACACAATCTGCTAATACTGCATGACATCAGAAAAAAAATCTGTTGATATCAGTGTTCGTAAAAACTACCTCAACTAGTAAGGTAATGAGAACAGGGTATCTGACTGAAGAGAAAGCAGAAAACATTTTACTGATGGATGCTTATAAG